>QLPI01013038.1:0-25094 GCA_003314275.1 Chroogomphus rutilus | reverse complement strand
TAGCCCAAGTTAAATCCTGAATACTATATAAAATTACCTGATGAAGACTCATCTAAAACACCCGTCAAAGTACAATTCACTCAGCCTTGGTTCACTTGCTTGTACCAGCTGAACATCTTTAACCTAATTCTATATATAATGATCAACTCAAAATTATTCACAAGTCACTACATACAATTTAGTCTCAGCTTGGTACATTTGGTTCATCACATCCCTTATCCTACTTTGCTTTACTTTATTCATTTATGTTTGCTTTGTTTCACTTCAGTATACTTTGGTTTATATACAGGCATGTATCCCCATCTCTATCTCTCTATTTGAATTGACATCTCTTATGCTACCCTGTTCTATACTTACAGTGATCTATGTCTATTTCCTTTTACTATATAGGTAGAACATCATCCTATATGTCAACTCAAGTTTTACATATACATATCTTCCTCCAAGTCAGTGTCTATATTTGGTACTAATACTCTCTCAAAAAATATCCAAAATCTAGTAGCAGAAGGGATAGGAGGATACAACACAAGTACATTGAAGCCAAGCCATGGCTGCCTTGTCTTATTAGACTAAGCCAATGTTAAAGGTTGTATTGAAGGACACTAGTGTAATAATACCTGTAATTGATATGGAGAGATTCAGCTTAGTCCAATGAGCTAAGGCAGATATGGCTTGGCTTCAACATTCTTGCATTGTACCCTTCTATCCCTTCTGCTACTGGATTATAGATGTTGGTTAGGAGAGGACCAAGAGTGTTAGTATAAAATATAGACACTAATATCGAGGAAATGTATGTATACTATTTTAGAAGCCAAGAAACATAACATAACATTGGTGTAAACCAAGGAAAGTTAAGTTCTCAGACAAGACACTATAGGATAATGTTAGGGAATGAGGAATTCTCTACTAGACATGAAGGGCCACTGAACCAGGATTAGTATATTAGATTCCAAACCTCTCTTATTCAGAAAATTATCCAACAAACCAGTCTTGAATTGACTACCAAAAAATATAATAACTTTGGGCAGGCCATTTAAGAGTAAATTACTCAGGGTAATTAACTCTTAACTAACAAAACCCTCAAGTCCAAGGCATGGAAAATTACACCAAATTCCTGGGTCAAGTTCTCAGACAACTTGTACAACAAATTCCTGGGATTATATAATAGATATTTGTTATGGCCCATACTCTCTATAAACCCATACCAGCCCCCACAACCACCCACATCTTTTCCGGGACTTTCCGACTGTTAAAAGTCTGGAACAATCACTTTCCGTAAATCTATCGCACCCATCCAAAGTTCTGTATTCCCAAGTCTCTGAGATTCCGAGACCAAGGTTCCACTCTTTTGATAAACAACACACAGGATCATCGTGTACCTCACTCCCTTGTTCTTCGTTCTGTATTAGCCCCTTGTACTCTTCCCTCCCCTTGTCTTTACTCGGCAAAGATAGTGCAAAGACTAGATATATGTATATAAGACACCAGTCGACTGGACTATTCGCCAGTACAAATATCGACTTAATTCTGCGTCACAGTTTCCGATTCAGTTCCGGTAAACTTTCTGACTTTCCAAAATTAGGGACAGACGATCGAGGAGGGTGCAACACATAAGTTGAAGCCAAGTCCCTGCAACCTCGAACCACTCGTACCATCCTATACCATGAATAGTCCTAAGTCCCCCAGTGCTTCCCCTCTTTCCATCCCCATTCCAATCCCGATCGTGAACCTGTGACCTTTAGTCCCTCCATCTCTGAAGTACAAATCCCCCTTCGGAAATCATTCGGAACCCTCCGGAAACCCTTCTGGAAGCCTCTAGCTAAGCACCAATATGCAGATTTAACAATATTACATAAAGGTCAGCACAGAAGCATGGCACAATCACTAATAATATTTTGTGACTTGACCAGTCACAAGACTACAAGCCGTGGGAATATTTCTTTCTTTTTATTATTAGTGGCTACAGTATAGGACAAGCAAACTCAACCAAGATTTCGACCCAATTTTCTGGTAAAATCGGCTCATTGAAATTGATAATAGACCATTAAATGAAGTATCCAACATCAAGATAAAGTGAATTTAATGAGCCAATTTTTTTCTAAAATTATTTTTATTTTAGACATGTCAAAATTTTGGCCACACTCTAAAAAAAAACCTAAAAATATTGAAAAATGTGCAATCAATAGCTATGATTGAGTAGTGTATGATTCTGGTAAAAGTGTGAAAAAAAAAGAAAAAAAAAACTATATACCATATTCATAACAAATAAATACAAATATGGAACAATCATTACCTGGCCTTGAGATGCTGCATAATGCCTGCTGGCAGCCATCCAAAACGTAAATGAAACATTACTGGACTATGAAATCAGAATAAAGATCAGGTTACTGAAGGAGATGAACATATAAAGTGTCCAACAACACCTACAGATTATGAATCTGACAGGGAATTGCTAACTTCTGTAAACATTTTTTACAACCTGTCAAGCACATGTACCAAGTATCCGGTAACTTGGTACTGCCAACCGAGCAATCAGTCTATGTTCACATGCAAGTGACCAAGCCATATGCAAGTCACTTGGTATATTGGTCTTGGCTTAGTACATTCACAGTCTATATTCCTCATTCCCATCCCTCATCCACACCTCTCCATTCATTACTCATTGATCCTACCCCACCTACCCCTTATTCTTTGGCCTGCCTTACCTTGGGACATTTGATCATTGTTGTATCCTCGGCCATGACCCTATTGTTTTATAGTCAGTCACTTCCTATTGTCCTATTCTTGGCCACATTTCTATTATCCTATTTTCATTGTTCTATTCTCGTTTATATTTCTTCATTTTATTCTTGATCATTGTGGACAATACTCCCACATGCTCTGCATAACTTATTGTTTTACATTCCTTATTCCACATCTCGCTTCTTGACCTATAAGTAGTACATGCATGTACATACTTCCTCATTCTGGGTATCGACTAGGCTTAGGCCCCTTTACTTCCCCTTTCTCTGCTAAAGTCCCTTACTCAGACTGACATTCTCAGCACTCTCCTAAGTTCCTCTTCCATCCCAAATTGGTGGCATGGATGGAGAGCAGGGTGCAACGTACGAGTACATTGAAGCCAAAGCCACTACAACCAGCCTGCAGGACTTGGCCGATTTCCGCTAGCATCATTGGCATTTCCAAACCTTGACACAACCGTGCCATGGGTGGAATGAATTTTTGTTTAGAGGAAGAGGAGAATGAGAGTGAAGGAGCCTCTGAAGTACACAATTATAAATATGAGGACTCAGAAGAGGATCCAGATTCAGAATGGAGCAAGGATGATTTTCAAGAAAGGCTGATTTTGCTATCAACCAGGGGATGACTTAAAGGATGAAGATTGGGTGCCACCTCAGTTGAGGGAACAAAAGTAGCGAGAAGGTATTGGTATGTTCACATTTAACCCTGATTGTAAATTAATAAATTACAATAAATTGTCAGGTCAGCCAAATAAGTACAAGAAGGGCCTAGATATTACATGAGCAAGTGCAGTCACACACAATGTCGATATAAGAAAGCAACTGAAAATCAGAAACCCCTTTATTCATTTGGGTTTTTATATACAGTATATGTCAGGGTGCGGGCGGGAACCAGCCAAGTCCTGCAGGCCAGTCATAGTGGCTTGGCTTCAATGTACTTGTGTGTTGCGCCCTACTTTCTGTATGTGCCACTGATTTGGAATGGAAGAGATACTCGGGAGGATGCCAAGAGTATCGGCCTGAGTAAAGGACTCTAGACAGAGGGAGGAGAGCAGGAAGGCATAAACCTAGTTGATACTCAGACTGAGAAACTATGTACATATATCTGCTACTTATATAGGTTAAGAGGTGGTATGTGGAATAAGGGTGGCATAAGACATGGAGAAAAGAATAAGGTATGGAGACCATGTGAAAGTATTGTCCACAGTGATCTAGAATAGAACAATAAGATATAGATGAGAATGAAACAATCAGATATGACCGATAATGAACGAGTAGAAGTGTGAGTAAAAATAGAACAATGAAAAGTGGCTGAATATAAAACAATAGCGCTGTATCCGAATAATAAGTGAATAGTGAATGTCCCAAGGGAAAAATGGGTGAAAAAAAGGATGGAGGATGAAGGAATAATAAGGAATAGAAGGGGTGGGATGAGGAACATGAACCAAATGATGAAACAAATGTACTGAGCTGAGACCATGTACTAGTGAGGAATGGCTTGTCACGGGTGTGTGAGATTAATGGTAAGGGCTGTTTGGTTAGTACTACTGAGTGAACCGTGGCTCAGTATTGTGGGCTTGACACTATGCCTGGACCTAGCCACCAACAATGATCCCCTTCAATTGAAATTGTCAAAGTGCTATCCAAGCCTGAGTTGAGGGCACTATATTTGGATACAAATTTATCTAAAGAGATGTAACATAACATCAATGCTGACATTACCAATACCTAAATCCGACAAGAAAGTGTTGAGGTCAGAATTACACCTGCCGATAGACAGGATTCAGAATTGGGCCTATATATACAAGCTGATTTAGAAGATAATATTGATGAGGCTGTTGCAGGTGGACTGGAGATTAATTCATAGGAGTTTTTGCAAGATCAAATCAAGAAAGACCTAACAAAAAAGCACCAGATGCTCACCCTATGTAATATCAATAAACTACTGGTTCTCAGAAATTCTGCAACATTACAGATTAAAGGATTAGGAATAATGGAGATGAGTAATCAAATTGCTCAACAATGGCATGAAGGAGCTGGAACTCACTTTACTTGAAAAATTCATGTTCTTGCTTGGCACTATCAAATATTTCAACGGCTTCCTGAAGAAAAGTGTGGTGGTATTTATATAAGGTGACTTCTTTCTGATGAACAGCTACAGATTTTGGCATGGCAATAGCTTTCTTCCCAAACTGCTAGGCAGGTCACTCCAAAAGCATTTCAAGACACACTTAACACAGTAATTCCTCCTAGCCTCTCAATCACTCCAAAAATTCCAATTGGTCTTCGTACTTCATGTTGCTGGTTAATTATGCTAGGGTGGGGCTGGCATTACAAGGCTCTTAAAAAAGGGATTTATATGGATGTCCATGAATGCAATGATATGGTTGAGTATTGCAAGAACATATTTGTTAGTTTATGTAATGTTGTGGACACTTTGGTTGTGTAGGCACCTTCATGCAACTACGAGGCTTGTCTTAGCAACCACATTGTTATGGCCCATGCCGCCCAATAAACCCACATTGAACCCCACAACCACCCACACCATTTCTGGGACCTTTCCGACCGCTAAAAGTCTGAATAACCACTTTCCGATATTCCGATACATCAATCCAAGGTTCCGTGTTTCCAAACCTCTGAAGATTCCAAAGCCAAGGTTCTGCTCCTTTGATAAATGACGCACAGGATCATTGCTTACCTCACTCCCTTGTTTTTCGTTTTATATTTCCCCTTGTACTCTCTTCCCCCCCTTGTCTTTACTCGGCAACAGATAGTTCAAGACTAGATACATGTATATAAGTCACCAGTCGACTGGACTATTTGCCAGTACCAATATCAACTTAATTCTGCATTGTAGTTTCTGATTCAGTTCCGGTAAACTTTCTGACTTTCCGAAATTAGGGACAGACGATCGAGGAGGGTGCAACACATAAGTTGAAGCCAAGTCCCTGTGACCTTGAACCACTCGTACCGCTCTATACCGTGAACAGTCCTAAGATCCCCGGCACTTCTGTCTTTCTGTTCCCATTTCCGATTCTGAACCGTGAACCCACGACCCTTAGTCCCTCTGCCTCCGGAGTACAAACCCCCCTTCAGAAACCATTCGGAACCCTCCAGAAACCCTTCGGGAAGCCTCTAGCTAAGCGCTGACATGCAGATTTAACACACATCCTCCATCTGTGTTAGTGTCTGTGTCTGTGTCTGTGTCTGTGTCTTTCTCTCTCTTTCTTTTACCACTTCTCTACTGTACTGCACTCAACAATATTTTTACCACTGATGGAGAAGTACCAGAAAAGAATGGCCAAGTGAGTCCAGGATCATGAAGGAAATTTTACAGGAATTCCTCCAATATTACAGGATGGCAAGAAAGAAATCATTCCTAACTTTCAAGATGAGTCTTGTTTCTATGCAAATGAATACAAGTCATCAGCTTGGTATGGTTTACCATAATTATATAAAATGGATTTTTACAACTCATATAAATCAATATTTTCAGGCTTAAGCTAGGCCAGACAGTTCTGCAAAAAAAAGGAAGAGGCCAACTGATACATGTATCAGAATATATCAACCCTGAAACTGGTTGCCTTGTCTACACTGATAAGGAAGGCAAAATTCTTGATGAAGCACAAATAATTATTTACCCTGGATCAAAAGGCAATGCATGGTGGGATGCAGAACAACTATTGGCCCAGATTTTGCATGCAATTGCTGTTTTTGAAAAGCAGTTTCCTGGGTGCATTGCATTATTTGTTTATGATCAGTCTTCTGTTTATGGATCTCTTTCCCCATATGCTCTCAAAGCCTTTGAGATAAATAAATCTGATAGAGGCAAGCAATGCAAACAGAAAGATACCATAATTCCCCAATCTAATCCAAACCCTTTATTCTGAGGCCAGGTACAAAAAATGACCACAGTGAATGGAGAACCAAAGGGACTCAAAACAGTTCTTGAAGAAAGGGGTTTCAATGTTCAAGGCAAAAAAGCAAAGTGCAAACCTGTTTGCCCAGCTGACAACACAAACTGCTGTATGACTCACATCCTCAGTCTACTTCTGGAAGGGTTCGGTAGGTTTCTGAAGGGTTCCATAAAGGGGGTCAAGGTTCCAGAGTCATAGGGGGTTGAGGGTTGGATTCACAGATGGGACCAAAAGGACGGGAAGTGCTGGGAATTTAGGATGAAGGTTGATTGCAGTAATGAGTTGTATGACTAGATGTTTGGATGTTCACAGTCAGAGGGACTTGGCTTCAACTTATATCCTGTGCCTTCCTCAATCATCTGTCCCTAATTTTACAAAGCTGGGAAAGCGAAGGACTAAGTTGGAAAGTGCTGGAACTGAATCGGAACTTGGGATGCAAATTAAATTGATATTTATACTGGCAAATAGTCCAGTCAAAAGATAAGGGGAGGAGGAACATACAAGGAGTTAATAGAAATGTGAAAACAAGAGAGCAAGGTATGTGGTGATCTCACAAGTTGCCTAATTGGAGAGCGGAACCTTAGCTACAGAATTGCAGAGGGTCAGGATTGTGGAACTTTTGGATTGTTATGATAGAACCATAGAGAGGTGGTTAAGGGTCCTGTTCTGGGTTTGGTGATTGGGAAACTCCTGGAAAGGGTGTGGATGGTCTGGCAGGAATTTGAAATGGTTTTACTGTGGGCACGAGCCATAATACACCTGTCAAGGCCCCCTCTAAACAATACTTTTTGGACATCAACCTGGACAGGCATCTACTTGCCATCATCTTATCGGAGAACTTGATTAGGTTTTCTTCATACCAAAGTTTTGTCATGGTTCTTGGGTTACCTCATTTACAGTTCCAAAACAGATAATAAAAAGCACCTGTACAGATTATTTTGACAGAGAATTCAATTAAGAATTTATACTTTGGAGGATCATGTAACCAGTCATTATAAGAATATTACAATAATGATTAGTATAGCCTTAGAATAGCTGTATGGAGGAATCTACTGATATTGATCCAATTCTTTGTCTAAAGATAATATTCAAGAGGGGTCATTTCAGGTGTCTCATCAGTTATGTATAGGATTAATAGTTTAATTAAACTATTAGTTCTATGCTAGTTTAGGTTTATTTGCATGTTTATCTGATGTTTTTCTGATTTAATTCTTATTCTAATTTTGTGTATTTTTAGAAGTAAGACCCCCTGATAAGACAAGACTTTTCTGAAACTAGTAGAAGTGTATAGAGAACAGAAGGCTCTGGAAGCCTATAGAGGTCACTGTGTCACCTGTAAGGGTAATCTAAGCAGGTGTTCTACTCTTGTGTAGTGCACTGGTGGAGGGAGATCCAAGGTCTTAGCTCAACACCTATGTATATAATAACTAGCATACCTGGCAAAGAGGGTTCCAAAGAGAAAGCTCTAAGGAACCCTTTATGTACTAACTACAGTTACATATGTACCATTGCCATGGCACTCCATTCGTATTGGGCATCAATCCCTGCATCAGTCAGGTTTAAGGCCAGGGCACTGGTATCATCAGTGACTGCCAAAGGTGTATGTAGCTAATTGATCTCTGCTAATGGTGGCTGCTGACAATAATGGTTGCTCGGTGTGTATCTCAGTAGTGCTGAATGGGTGTGTGTCCAGCATATCTCAGTTGGTGGGTAGGGACCTTGGTCAGTGCAATATTGACTAGGGCCTAATCTTGAGGGTTCTTATAATATCACACCTCCTCTAGAATGCAGTGTCCTGTGTCCCTGATATATTGATGCCAATGGGCAGAACTGGTATATGGCACTTGAAGGCGGATGCAGTTATTAAGTGAATTCAGCAAGGGGAACTGGGGTACAGGTGATAGAAATCAGCAACAAGGTTGGGAGCCTGTACTTTGTTTTTCATTTTCCCAAGAGCTCTCTTTATAGCCATAACCCTTCCACTTTATGAGGAACTACAACCAAGTTGTCCTCATTTGGCTATCAAGTACTTGGTTGATCTCAAGGTGTTGTTCATCATCGCATAAGACTGGCAGAGGTGGGGGTGGTCAGCACCTACCTGAGACTGGCAGAGGTGGGGGTGGTTAGCACCTACCTGGGATTGAGTCTGCCAGTGCTGGGGTAAGTTTCACAACTGGGGAGACAGAGTAGAGGCAGCTTAGGCTGTAGGAGTTGGAGGCAGTACATATGTATTCTGACCTGCTCTTAGATAAGGTAGGGGCCAAGCTGACTATGTGCCAACTTATTTGATGGTCAGCTGGCGCAAATGTCACTCATGTTGAGGCATACCTTGTCTCCCAGCATGAACATTGGCATTGGCTATTACCAGTGATTGTAATAGGTTGCCATGTCCTCCTTTTCCTTTGTCAAGGCAGCCTTTGCCTCAGAGAGCTTTCATCTGCTCCTTGAACTTATTTACACATTTGAGGCAAGAAGGGGGTTTACACAGTTTGAGTCCAATGTGTAGGTGGCAGCCCATGTCTAGTAGGAATGGAATCTCTTGGGTTGAAGCATGGATGTGATTGTTGTATTAGAACTCAGCCAAGGGCAGGAGGTCACCCCAATCATCCTGTTGTTCATTAACAAAGAGGCAGAGGTGCTGCTCCAATTCCTGGTTTTTACTTGCTCAGTTTACCCATCTGTATGAGGATGGTAGGCCACGGAGGCTGCCAGCCAAATTTCTAAGAGGCAGTAGAGTTCTTGTATAAATTCACAGATGAACTACACTCCTCAGTCAGATACCACTACTCTAGACAGGCTATTCCAGTTGAATGACAAAACATAAGAACAATGTATACTAAAGAGGAAATTTCTTGAATATCATATGAATGATCGAATTGTTCACTTTTTCATATGACTGATGCAATGCAAATGATATCATCATTTCCCTATACTATCCAACATTCTATCCCATCTGACAGATATTGAACACAATTGATCCATGAGGTTTTCAAGTGCTGGACACAGATGGAACCAAAAGTTTTATTTTTACAGATAGATGCCATGTATACTAGTAGAACTTTGAGGAAAAATCATAGAGAAAGCCTCCAGAGAGGCAGAAAAAATTATACCAGATTCTACAGATACTACACACATTCAAAAGGTGTATATATTCTTCCTTATTCAATTCTTATTTCATATCACTTTCTATTTAACATCAACACACTGGTTCTATTATTGGAAAACATGTCAGCCAGTTCATGAATCCTTTGGAATACATGCTTGAAGGGGTGTGTTAGAACCAGCTATCACATCATTCTCACACCTATATCACTGTACACTGTATCTGCCTCACATGTCTACCATATGTTAAATCCATGTTTCAGGTGCTTAAATAATGATACTGGAAAGATTCGATAGGGTTCCAAATGATTCTGTATGGGGAATGAGGTTCTGGAGACATAGGGAGTTGAAGGTTGTAAGGTCGAGGACAAAGGATAGAAGGGACAGAAAGTGGACAATAAAGTACCGGGGAGTTAGGGTAGTGGTTGGTCATGGTATTAACTTGTATAGTCGACTAGTTGTTTGGGTGTTTGAAGTCAGAGGGACTTGGATTTAACTTATATGGTATGCCCTCCTCAATCATCTGTCCCTAATTTTGGAAAGTTGGAAACATGTGAGGAAACTAAGTTGGAAGTGAGCTAGAAACTAAGTCAGAAACTTAGGATGCAAATTAAGTCAATATTCATACTGGCAAATAGTCCAGTCAACTGGGGTTTATATACATGTAGCTACTCCTTATATTATCTACTGTCCAGTCTTAAGACAAGGGGAGGGAGGAAATACAAGGGGTTAATTGAAAGAGAGTATCAGGCACTGGGAATGCTGACAATGCATGGGCCAAGCACTATTGCAATAGTGCCAGCTTCATGATGTTGGTAGGAATTGGCCAAGTCCTGGAGACTGATTGGGGTGGCTTGGCTTCAATGTACTCGTGCATTGCACCCTACTTTCCATGCATGCCACTGATTTCAGACAGAAGAAGTACCCAGGGGTGTGCCAAGGGTGCTCAGGGTGTCTGCCCAAGTAAGGACCTCAGATGGGAGGAGAGTAGACAAGGAGGCTTATGCCAAGTTCATTTCCAGAATGAAGAGCTATCTACATACATGTACTACTTATATAGGCAAAGAGGCAAGATGTGTAGTCAGGGTGGCATAAGGAATGAAGACCATGTGAAAGTATTGTCCTCAGTGATAAAAAATAGAATAAGGGATATAGATGATAATAAAACAATGAAAATAAGATAATAGAAATGTGGCCAAGAACAGAATAATAGAAAGTGACCGAATATAACACAATAGGGTCATAGCCGAGGATAAAATAAATAAAGAAATGTTCTAAGGTAGAACAGGCCAAGAAATAAAGAATAAATGGGGTGGGGATTAATGGATAATGAATGGGGGGAAGAGTGGAAGAGAGATGGGAATGGAGAGTGTGGATGATGTATGTGCTGAGCCGAGACCGATGTACCAAGTGACTTATGTATGGTTTGGTCACTTGCACGTGGAATTAGACTGATTGTTTGGTTGGCACTGCCAAGTTACCGGGTACTTGGTACATGTACATCATCTAGACTACTTCTCTCACCCTATCCCTTCCACCCCTTACTATTCTCTCATTCCCTGTCCATCCTCTTATCCATTCTCTCCTAGAACATTTGATATTCACTTATTAATTTGGTCATGGCCCTATTGTTTTATCTTCGGCCATCCTCTATTGTTCTATTCTCACCCACTCCTTCATTATTTTATTCTCAGTCATATTCTATTATTCTATTCTCACCTACATTCCTTATTCTATTCTTGATCACTGTGGACAATGCCTCCACATGGTTTTTCATACCTTATTATTCTCTATTCCTTATGCCACCCTGTTCTACATCTTGCTTCTTAACCCATATAAGTAGCGGATGTATGTAGATAGTTCCTCACTCTGAATATCAACTTGGTTTGCACCCCCTTGTCTGCCTTTCCCTTGTTTAAAGTCCTTTGCTCAAGCTGACACCCTTGGCATCTTTACAAGCCTCTCTTCTGTCCAAATCAGTGTCACACATGGAACAGCAGGGTGCAATGCACGAGCACATTAAAGCCTAGCCACCCTGAATGGTCTGCAAGACTTGACCGAATCCTTGGCTTTACTGAGTCATAACAAAACCTCATAATTGGCAAGAAGAACAGATCTATGCATGGCTATACAAACTGATCTGTGAAATGATAATCCATGGATCCTGTAACCCGTAGCATCCTAACTCTCCATGTATACAAGATAGAAAGTGTTGTACATATTTCCCAAAGGTATTTCGAGAGGAGCCTTCTTTAAATGAAGTTGGATACCTACTGTATTGACATCCTAATGATGGCGGAAAGCACAATGTCAGAGGACATGAAATGGACAACCGTAATGTTATTCCTTACTTTTCCATGCTTCTCCTGGAATTGGAATATAATCTAAATATAGAACATACATTCAATGTATGCTTGTTATGGCCCATCCCCCCAATAAACCCATATTAGTCCCCACAACCACCCGCACCTCTTCCAGGACTTTCCAACCATTAAAAGTCTGGAACGATCACTTTCCACAAATTCGTTGCATTAACCCAAGGTTCTGAAATCCTGAACCCCCATGATTCCATGACCTAGGTTCCACTCCTTTGATAAACAATGCACAGGATCATCGCATACCTCACTCCCTTGTTCTTCATTCTCTATTAGCCCCTTGTACTCCTTTCTCCCCCTTGTCTTTACTCGGCAAAAGATAGTACAAGGATTAGTTACATGTATATAATCCCCCAGTCAATCTATTTGCCAGTATGAATATCAACTTAATCTGCATTATAGTTTCCAGTTCAGTTCTGGTAAACTTTCCAACTTTCTGAAATTAGGGACAGACAATCAAGGAGGGCACAACATATAAGTTGAAGCCAAGTCCCTGTGACCTCAAACAACTCGAATGACTACTCATATGACCTAATACTGCAAACATTCCTAAGCCCCTGGCACTTCTATCCTTCCATGCTTCCATTCCTATCCATGAACCCACAACCTCTAGTCCCTCGATCTTCAGAGTACCAAACCCCCTCATGGAAACCATTTGGAAGCCTCCGGAAATCCTTCTGGAAGTATCTAGCTAAGCACCTGACATGTGGATTTAACAATGCACCATGAAGTACATCCACAAGTACATCTATAAGGGCTATGATATGACCATGATGGAGTTTGGCAAGGATAAGGATAAAATCCAGCAGTATCTCAATGTACATTATGTCAGTTTACATGAGGCATGTTGGAGATTGTTGAAGTTTAAGAAACATGTGCAGATTCCTGCTATCTTTGCCCTGCCTGTTCACCTCCCTGGCCAGCATAATATTGCCTTTGTTATGAGATATTTTAAAGCCAATGCCAAATATCTAGAGACACACCAATTTCTCTATGTCCAATTTCCTGAAATTTTGATCTGAGATAAAAGGTCCAAATTATAGAAAATTTTCCAGCAAGAGTTTTCCATTGGCTGCCTCCACTTTGCAAGTCCTTCCTCTGGAGAGCATTTTTATCTACATACCCTCCTTACTGTGGTCAAAGGTGCAAGGTCATTTTAAGAACTCAGGTCACACATAAGGGTACTCAATATCAGACTGTCAAATCTGCCTGCCTGACATGTGGTCTTCTAGAGGATGATAGGGAATGGATATTCTCCTTTCAAGAGGCTGCTGGTATACAGACAGGATCACAGCTCAGGAGTGTTATGGTCCGTGCCCCTCAATGAATCCATTACAGTTCTCACAACCGCCCTTACCTTTTCTGGGGGTTTTCTGACCATGATTATTAGGAAAGATCCCCTGATTACCTTTCCATGATTCTATCTCAACAACCCAAAGTTCTGCAATCCCAAATTCCTACAATTCCATAACCAAGGTTCTACCCTTGCAGGAGGTGTCCTGAAGAATCACCATGTACCTACCTCCCTTGTTCTTTGCTTTCTATTGACCCCTTGTATTTCCTCCCTCCCTTGTTTTTAGACCAGACAGTAGAATATACAAGGAGTAGTTACATATATATAACCCCCAGTCAACTGGACTATTTACCAGTACAAATATTGACTTAATTTACATCCTAATCTCCCAACTTAGTTCCAGTTCACTTCTGACTTAGTCTCTCGCACATTTCTAATTTTCTCAAATTAGGGACAGATAATCAAGGAGGGCACAACACATAAGTTGAAGCCAAGTTTGTCTGACTTTGAACACCCAAGCAACTAGTTGTACAAGTTCAACACTGCGACCAACCACCGCCCTAAGTCCCCGGTACTTCATCATCTGCTCTCCATCCCTTCCATTTTTCTCATCCTCAACCTATGACCCTGAATCCCCTACATCCTCAGAACCTCAACCCTCCCTACAGAAACATACCAGTAACATTATATTAAGTGCCTGACATGTGGATTTAACAACATTTAACAACGGGACTCTTTGTCACCATCTTAATCCACTGGACTCCTTCAGATCCAGCTTAACTCTGGACTCCTTCAGATCCAGCTTAACTCTGGACTCCTTGATATCCAGCTTAACTCTGGACTCCTTGATATCCAGCTTAACTCTGGACTCCTTCAGATCCAGCTTAACTCTGGACTCCTTCAGATCCAGAGCTTAACTCTGGACTCCTTCAGATCCAGCTTAACTCTGGACTCCTTCAGATCCAGCTTAACTCTGGACTCCTTCAGATCCAGCTTAACTCTGGACTCCTTCAGATCCAGCTTAACTCTGGACCATATTTTGAGAACACATCTGCGATAACCTTCAATACTAGCTCCAAAACAGGCATGGCATCAGTGATCCTACCCAGGGAGGGGATTTCCAGCAGACCTTGCCTGTGGCTCCTAATGGAAATAAGGATGAGATTGTGGGTGCATGCATTCAAAAAGCCAAACTCTGGAATCATATCAAGGTCCTTCAACTCACTGAAAATATGCATGTTGATTGTAACAATCCTCAAAGTACTTGGTTTGCCTAATGGCTTTCTGATGTTAGTCAAGGAAAGAATCTCCCTTTGGATCACTCTTTTACCATCCCTCAGAATATGATTTGTAGATCACATCTCTCAAGTCTCATCTCAGTTACATATCCCAGCCTTGAAGGTGGAGAAACAATTCCAGACAAGTTCTTTTTGGAACATGCCATCCTTTGTCCCAGAAATACTGCAGGGGATGAGATCAATGCTCAGGTCCTGGATCAACTCCCAGGAGAGGAGAAACTGTATTCCAGTGCAGATACCATTAAAGGACAAGAGGACAAATAATCATCAATATCCTCTAGAATATCTTAACACCATTTACATGGTGTTCTTCCTCCCTCTCAATCTAAAGTCAAGCTTGGAGTGCCTTTGATGCTACTTTGGAATCTAGATATAGGTCAGGGACTTTGCAATAGAACATGACTTCATTTGGTTTGAATGACCAACAGGGTACTGTTTTTAAGGATCATTTCAGGGCCATCAGCAGGACAGACCATATTTATCCCCAGAATAACAGTGTCAACAAGTGAAGAGAAATTGCCATTTGAATTATACAGCCAACAATTTCCTGTGAGGCTTGTATTTTCTATGATAATAAACAAGTCACAAGGTCAATCTCTGTGAATAGTAGGAATAGACTTATGGTACCCTGTGTTTCACATGGATAATTTTATGTGGGGGTATCAAAAGGTACAAATTGGGGAAGAATACATGTTTTGTTACTGGAGGGAAGGAAGACAAGTAATATTGTACATAGAGAAGTGTTACTCAAGGGCAATTCATAGATAGTAATAGATAGACATGTCTTGAACATAGGATTGGAAAATTGTATTTTTGGCTGGGCTTTGGCTGGGGTTGTGGCTGGGCTTCAGCTGGGGTGTTGGCTGGGCCTTGGCTGGGGTTTTGGCTGGGGTTTAGCTGGGCTTTGGCTAGGATCTGGTGGGGTTTTGGGTGGGCTCTGGTAGGGTTTCAGCTAACCTTCAACTGGGCTCTGGTGGGGTTTCAGATGGGTTTTGACTGAGCTCTAGGGAATGGCATGGGTCACCTACAGGTCAAATGTGGGTGACCCACACCTGACCCATGAAAAACCCAAACCCATCAACCCATGGGTTTTTTCCCATGGGGTTTGTACCGACACAAACATGCTGTACATGCATGTGCCAATATAAATGTACAGTACCTATACTCACTGACACGAACACGCTGTACGTGCATACACCGACTTGAATGTGTTGGGTGCAAACTTGCATTCACCCCTGAGAGAACAATCTCAATATATTGTAGTATTATGTTAATTTCGGTATCATTCTGTGCGCCTTTGAACTCTTTATTTTTCTCAATTTTCTTTGTATTTTTATCCTCATTATTGAGGAAGTTATTTGTGTTCTACTATGTACGCTACTTACGGGCGCTTGTCCACGCACGACGCGACTAGCGTGGCCAGCTCCCTGGATTTGGAACCGGCAGCCTGGCTCAAACCTTCGATAGGGTCAAGGGCTGGCTGCAAGGTATATGCGGGTGAGACACGACCCGCGCAAAGCCTCCCTCCTCAGTTATTGACTATACTGAGGAGGTGAGTTGTATAATATTATGTACAAAGCCTCAGGGCTAATTTCTCTTTTATTTCTTTTGTAAGATAAATAAATTAGGTATATTTTCGAATATACATCTCAGTTATTGACTATACTGAGGAGATAAATAAATTAGCTGCCTAAAGAATTCTTCAATCCTACTGTACTTGCTCATAATCTCATCAGAATGCGCCAACATGGATGCATTGTATGCACACATGTGAACATGCTGTAAACACACACACTGACACAAATATGTTGTATGTATGCACATATGGCTTGTTGGTATCGGCATATGCATGTCATACATGTGTGGCACATGTGTCATATGCACATGGTGGGGCATGTGTGTCGTATGCACATGTGGCACGTGTGTGTCATATGCATGTGTGGTGTATGTTGTATGCACACACATACAACAGGAGCAAGTGCCCAGTTGGGTAACATACACGTGCACATGCACGCGTACATGGTTGACATGCCAGGCTAAGCTGGTTCACAGGTGCTCTCAGCTTGACCTGCATCCAAACTCAAGGGCACCTGACCCAGTGACCCATGCAGGTTGGCCTAACCCATGCTATTCCCTACTGAGCTCTGGTAGGGTTTCAGCTGGGCTCTGTAGCTGAGCTCTTCTGCTAGGCTGCACTGGCTGTGTCAGAGCCACATGGCTGCTTGTATATATGAATTCTACAGTAATTATGTAACTCCCTAATAAAGCAAGACCTCCTGGAAATTAGTGGAAGGTTATGGAAAGGGATACAAGGTCCTGGATGTTACAGTGCTATACACAGAGTATTCAGTGTTCATCACAAAGCACTCTGATTATTTAGAAGTCTCTACCTAAACACAAAGTACTATTGCAAGGGGTAAGTCAGAATGGTAAAATTTTATAGGAGATTTGATACTCACTTCAGTGTTCTTCACAAAGCACTGAAGTGACTAGAATCTTAACAGACTACTTATGTATATATGTATGTGTGAAAGGACAATAAGAAAAATGAGTATGTCTAAAAAGAGATGACAATAGAGAAAAAGGATAACAATGGAGATGAATGATAACAATGGAAGAAGTGTTGACAATGGTCGATGGTTAATCATGTCCACCAGAGCAAGTGTTTGGTCTGAACTAAATCACATACCCTCATCTTAACACTGGAATCCTCTGGAAGCCACAGTATCACCCTGTCAAGCGTCGGATACTGACGGACTTCGGTACTGCCGAGGGGTGTTGGCAAAAAGGTCGGGCGGACTATGGCCAAGTCCTGCAGGCCAAGAGTAGTGGCGTTGGCTTCAACATGCTCGTGCGTTGCACCCTACTTGCCGTGCGTGCCACTGTATTTGCCACAGACAGGTACTCGAGGGGATGCTAATGATGCCGGCTTGAGTCGAGGACTTAACAGAAGAGAAGAAGGTAGAAGGGCCTAAGCCTAGTTGATACCCAGAATGAGGAAGTATGTACATCCATGTCCTGCTTATATAGGTTTAAGAAGCGACATGTGGAATAAGGAATGTGGGACAATAAGGTATGCAGAGCATGTGGTCATTGTCCACAACGAACAAAATTAGAACAAGGAATGCAAAGCGGGGATAGAACAATAAAAGACAGGATAATAGAATATGTCCGAAGATAGGACAATAGGAGGTGCCAGACTATAAGACAAGGCTGGTAACCGAGGATAGTACAAGGACAGAAAGTCCCGAGGTGAAATGGACCGAGGAATGTGGATGGCGGATGTACCGAGCCGAGACCGGTGTATCAAGTGTTATGCATGCTGCGTGGACACTTGTACGTGGACGTAGGATGGTTGTTCGGTCGGCACTGGCAAATAATCGGGACCTCGGTACGTGTACTTGACACACCCTTGTAATCACTAAAAATAAAGGAAAAGAAATATTCCCACAGCTGGTAGTCTTGTGACTGGTCAAGTCACAAAATATTTATATTATATAAGCAATGCTTCTGGACTGACCTTTATGTAATAGCCATTATATAAGCCCAGGAATTTAGTACCTTTTTCCTTCTATTAAGTAATTGGCACCAAATTGTAGTTCCTTATGGGTCTGAATAGAAATAGGCAAAATATATCTGTTTTTGAGGGTTTTTTCCTTGGAATTGAAGGTTTGTTATTTAAGAATTAATTACTATAAGCAATTCACTCTTAAATGGCCAGCCAAAATAATTACGATTGGTACTCATTTTTAGAATGATTTGATAGGTATTTGTTCTTGAGAGGAGAGGTTTGGATCTTGTATGCTGATCTGGTTCAGAAGTCATCTAAAAGCCTAAGGGAGAATTACCCATTCCCCAACAGAGTGACAAGATGTTTCTCTTGTTGGGAGATGCAAACAGACACGGTTTATTATTCTTCTCTATTTCCATGCCTACGGCTTCCTGGCTTAATTAGAAACTCCACCAGTAGATATCTGGGTTGTTTAGCACGTGACACGTCTCATCTTCTTGATTCAAAGTTGAGACGTGAGTACTATTTGTCCCGCTATCTTAGTAGCAACTCTAACTTTAGTTCTTAGTTGTTCCTAGGTAACTACTTGGAATATATCTTCTTGATTCGAAGTTGAGACTTGTTCCTAGTTGCAACAGGTTATGGGCCCTGGCCAACATTGATATCCCCTATGTCATCTATTCCACTACCATTATCTTCTGACTCCATCTCACTTGCAATCCCTAAACTACGTGATGATGGCTCTAACTGGTCTGACTATGAGCCTTGTCTACGCAGAGCAATGGGTGTGAAAGGGCTATGGCTGCATGTAGAAGGAAAGGTGGTTGCACCTAAACCCTACGTTGAACTCAACAGAATCCCCATCCTATCGGATGGAAAGACCCATGCGACAGAAGAACAAATTGAAACCAGAGAAACCTGTATTGTTGAATTTGATAAATGTGAATGTTTAGCTCAACATGTTCTACTCTCAACAACCTCTGTCTGCCTAGGGTCTATGATCAAAAACATGAACATGGCAAAGGAAATGTGGGAACAGATCAAGAAGGATGCTACTACCAAGAGCACCTTGTTCTTAATCGATGCCGAAGAACAGCTTAGCTCCATGCACCTTGCTGACTTGGATGATCCCCGAACATACCTGAGCGATATCAATCAACATTTTGAGCTCATGATGAAGCATCACAATAATCTGATCGAAATAGGCTCACTGTTATCAATCACACGACTAACTATGATAATCATATCGTCACTACCTCCATCCTACTGCTCTGCAATCCAAACCCTCACAGCAGCAGAAAGGATCGGTGTGATCCAAGGTACTGCTGGAAAACCCAAAATGACACCTCTCGACCTTATCTCCTTTTTCACCAAAGAAGTGCAGCACCATCTTATTCAAGATGAGCATTCAAAAGAAGCTGAATCAGCTTTTATAGCGGACCGAAGAAGACAGAAGAAACACACCAATAATACAGGCAAAACCCAGCCAAAGTCAAACTCCAATGACCAGTGTGAAAACTGTAATAAAATTGGCCACATCAAGGAAAACTGTTGGGCGAAGGGAGGTGGAAAAGAGGGCCATGGCCCGAGGCAAAAGAAGGCAAACAAAACCCAAAATTTACCTGAAGCAGCCATTGTTGCCGATGCCAAGGAGGAAGGCAAAAACCTTTTTGCATTTACCTATACTTCCAACTTCACAGATATAGCACAATCTTTAGAGCTACCAAGAAACCAACTTGGAGCATGTGTAGATAGTGGCACGAGTAGCTATTATTGCCCAGACAGGTCACAGTTCAAAAATTACCGTACTATCTCAGGTCGTGAGATCATAGCTGCCAATGGAAGATCACTCAAAGCATTGGGCATTGGCGATGTTCCCATTGACCTACCCAATGGTTCTGGCAAAACTAAAGCCATGCTCAAGGATGCTATCCATGTATCTGATATGGCTTGCACTCTCGTCTCTATCAGCCACCTTGATCAAGCGAAGTGTACTGTCACTTTCAATGATGGAATTTGCACCATCAAGAACCCAGCTGGTAAAACAATGGCTACCATTCCTAGATCTGATGGACTCTATCGACTTGCAATACCAAACATTGACTATGCCAATGTTACGTCAGTCAAGATGAGCATCCACGAAGCTTACCGCAAACTCGGTCACACTGCTCATGCAGCAGTGAAGCACGCAATACTTACTGGTATGATTACCGGTATTGAACTTGACCCACTGTCAAAACCAGAATTTTGTGAGACTTGTGCTAAGGCTAAAGCTGCTTGCCTACCATTTCCAAAGGAATCCCATACTCGTGCAACCCAATATGGTGAACGCATACATTGGGACCTATGGGGTCCTACATCGGTTCAAAGTCTCAATGGGAATCTATATGCTGCTGTAATAATTGATGATGCCTCGTGTGAGGTAAAGCTATATTTTCAGAAGAAAAAGAGCCAAACCTTTGACTCATACCGCTGAGACGAAGCTTATATTGAAACACAAGCTGGAAATCATATCAAAGTATACCGCAGTGACCGAGGGGGAGAATTCCTCTCAAAGGAAGTTACTATACACCAGGATACCAAAGGTACGGTAAGAGAGCTCACCATTCATGATTCACTGCCGCAAAATGGCACTGCTGAATGAGGTATGCAAACTCATGGTGAACAAACATGTGCTCTCCTGCTAGGGTCTGGACTGCCTAGGTTCCTCTGGGAAGAGGCCATGAGACATGCTGCATGGATCCAAAACAGGACTCCAACTCGTGCTCTACATGGCATGACTCCATATGAAGCAAGACACAAAAGAAAACCTTACCTCACTGGGATACAGGAATTTGGAGCTGCAGCATATGTCAAAGATATAAAGGCTGGCAAGCTTGAATCACGTACACAGGTTGGCCGATTTGTAGTTGTAGGCTATGACTCTGAATCCAAAGGATACACAATCTATTGGCCCAAGAAACATACTGTGTCAGTGGAACAAAATGTAGTTTTTAATGAAAACAACATACATATAACCGATACCACGGTAACAGTCCCAGGCAATGCACAGGCTGAGGGGGAGATGAACAAAATCATCCATGCATCTGAACCTGCACACTCACCAATGCTTGATAACCAACCGCTACTCAACCATGCACTCGCTCAACCTGACCCACCGGATCAACCTGAACCTCCAGAATCTGACATCATATTGGACAACGTACCTCCAACTGGGGAACCTATGCTGGAACCTCACAAGGACCCACAGTTTGGTCACGGACATCGTGCCAGAAAGCCCCCAGGTGCTTATTGTACCCTGCATGAAGGATACACAGCCGCAATCATGCACACCGATAATCCCGATGACCCTTTTGATCTTACACAACCTGAGTGCGCACTCCTTGCCACTGGTAGAACAACACCATGTACATTTGATAAGGCCCTATGCGGCTCCAACTGCCATTCATGGCAGAAAGCACTGGATTATGAGATAGGTCAGCTCCAGAAGCTCGGCACTTGGGTAATTGAAGACTTACCAAAAAGACCAAATTGCAATACCCTGTTCCATGGTCTTAAAAGAGAAGCAAGGTCCTACGCGTGACATCAGTGAATTCTGAATACGCGTAGTAGCAGGTGGACACAAACAAATTGAAGGGTATAACTATTTCGACACCTTCTCTGCCGCTGCAAAGCTACCTTCGAGCTGTGTCATAGTAGCAAATGCTGCATCACTAGACTGGGAAATTCACCAAATAGATATAAAAAGCACGTACCTCAATGTGCCACTAAAGGAGACCATATACATGATGATTCCCCGAGGTGCTATTGGACATGGCCAAAAGGGGAAGGTATGCAGGCTTCTAAAGGGAATCTATGGGTTAAAATAGGCAGGGAGAGGATGGCATCAAGAACTCACCAATGTTTTTACCCGACACCTTGATTTTAGATGTTCAGCGATTGACCACTCTATCTTTTACCAAGAATCAAAGGACGAGCATACCGTTATAGCGGTTTCAACTGATGACATCATCATCACCTCACAGCATCTGCAAGATGTCGAAATGCTTAAAAAACAAGTGCAATGCCACTGGGACCTGTTGTCAAGCTTCGGGTACTGACGGACTTCGGTACTGCCGAGGGGTGTCGTCGAAGGGTCGGGTGGACTATGGCCAAGTCCTGCAGGCCAAGAGTAGTGGCATTGGCTTCAATGTACTCGTGCGTTGTGCCCTACTTGCCATGCGTGCCACTGGTTTTGCAACAGACAGATACTCGGGAGGATGCTGATGATGCCGGCCCGAGTCGAGGACTTCACAGAGGAGAAGAAGGTAGAGGGGCCTAAGCCTAGTCGATACCCAGAATGAGGAAATATGTACATGCATGTCCTACTTTATATAGGTTAAGAAGTGACATGTGGAATAAGGAATGTGGAACAACAAGGTATGCAGGGCATGCAGGGCATGCAGTTATTGTCCACAACGGGTAAAATTAGAATGAAGGAATGTAAAAGGCATAGAACAATAAAGGATAGGATAATAGGATCGTGGCCGAGGGTAGAACAATAGGAAGTGCCCAATTATAAAATAAGGGCTATACCCGAGGATAACACAAGGGCAGGAAGTCGCGAGGTGAGGCAGACCAAAGGGTGAGGAGTGTGGATGGTGGATGTACCAAGCCGAGGCCGGTGTACCAAGTCTTTATGAATGCAGCATGGGCACTTGGTCGCGGATATAGAATGGTTGCTCGGTCGGCATTGCCAAGTGGACGGTTCTCGGTACGTGTACTTGACAGTATCCCCCCCTTAGCGGCTGAACCCATGAAGCTGGTAGCCAGAGATTAAATATTAGAGTTTTGGCCGCCTAAACGTGATGTCACACGAAGGTTTGGGTATAGCGCCCAGACATATTCTTCATCCCTTGTCAAAACCTGCATAACTCAATCGACAAAAGAAAGAAAAATGGGTTACGACACTGACAAGGACAAGAGACGGCTTGCTGAGATAGATATGAAGCAGGTTCGGCGACAGCATGACCGCGAGGCTGTCAAGCGTCGGGTACTGACGGACTTCGGTACTGCCGAGGGGTGTTGTCGAAAGGTTGGGCGGACTATGGCCAAGTCCTGCAGGCCAAGAGTAGTGGCGTTGGCTTCAACGTACTCGTGCGTTGCGCCCTACTTGCCGTGCGTGCCACTGTATTTGCAACGGACAGATACTCGGGGGGATGCTGAGGATGCCGGCCCGAGTCGATGACTTAACAGAGAAGAAGAAGGTAGAAGGGCCTAAGCCTAGTCGATACCCAGAATGAGGAAATATGTACATGCATGTCCTACTTATATAGGTTAAGAAGCGACATGTGGAATAAGGAATGTGGGACAACAAGGTATGCAGAGCATGTGGTTATTGTCCACAACGAACAAAATTAGGATAAGAAATGTAAGACAGGGATAAAACAATAAAGGACAGAATAATAGGACGTGCCCTAGGATAGGACAATAGGAAATGCCTGTTTATAAAACAAGGCTGTAGCCAAGGATAACACAAGGGCAGGAGGTCCCGAGGTGAGACAGACCGAGGAGTGAGGAGTAGGCATGGATGGGGACGAGGAATGTAACCGATGTGTGTCTGGCCGAGAACAGCTCATTGAATGGTTCGTATTTGGTTGCTTAATGGAGTATTTTAGTCGGTACCGCCGAGTTACCGGATTCTCGGTACATGTACTTGACAGTATCCCCCCCTTAGCAGCTGAACCCATGAAGCCGATAGTCGGAGATTGAATATACGGTTCAGAATGCCTAAACGTGACGTCACGCGAGGGTTCGAGTCTGGCGCCCTTTGCTTCTTTCCATCGTCTCCGAAACGCGTAACCGCAATGCATCAGAATCGCCAGAAATGGAATGCGCGTCCGATGTACGTGAGTTGGAGGAGACGGGTCGGGCCGATGGCGCCTTGGTACTGACTACTGTGAGGGAAGTAGTTGAAGGAGAAATAGTGGGCCCTGGAGAACGGCGGGTGGATGCTGAAATTCAGGCAACCATTGAACAGTGGGTGGACCGAGAGTCCGAAGCCAAACGGACCGAAATGGTCAGGCAGACGGATGCACGGGTGTCTGAAGAACGTGTGGAGGATAACGTCTTTGAGGGTTTTGGAGCACCCATGGTCCAGAATGGGGGGGCTACGCAAATATCGGGGATCCCGGAGGTTACTCCACCCAGAGGGGATGGGGGCATGGAAACGACGGATGGAAGAGTAATTAAGCGGCCTAGAGTGGCCGAGGTATGTGCCGAAGATTTTTTTTTGTTTTTATTGTTTATTGATTTTCTTTTCAGCAAGCGGCCGATGAAAAACAGTCCCCAATTCTACGCCCTCTATGCAAGGAGTGTAAGAGGCGGGATCGCGAGTGCTGCGTCTCGGGGCCGGGTTCCGCGTGCCAGGAATGTAAACGGCGCAACGTCGGGTGTAATCTGGCTGTACCGCGGGTTTCCCGGACCAAGAGTCTTCCGGATGAGGGAGATAGTGGTCGGGAAGACGGAAGTCAGACCGAGAGAGTGGAGGAACCGGTAATGAAGAGGCCAAGGCGGGATAATACCGCACAGTCCAACGATCGTGAAGTGGCTCTGAGGCCCAGCGGGCGATTGGTGACTGTGGAAGTTCCTCCGCTCGAGGGATTGGGATCTCGGCCTCTTGTCGAGGTCTGGGAGGATCTGTTACAAGAGCAGATACGGATGGGTCAAGTCCTTATCCACATGGTAGAAGGGCTTCGGATGGTTGGTCGCGCGATTGTGTCCTTGGCTGAGGATCGGCGCGGGGTGTCGGGAAGTTCGGGGGGTCCGGACAGAGGCGAGGTTGGGTCGGTGGGTGATGATGAAGGTGACAGAGAGA
>QLPI01013029.1:0-13932 GCA_003314275.1 Chroogomphus rutilus | reverse complement strand
GAGATGGTGTTTCGGTCGTGACGGAAACGGGAGCGTGAACGCGGTTTCTCGGTCGGACTTGTTGGGAACGGAAACTACGGAAAATAATCCTTCGTCCTTTTGGTCGGAAAGGTCTCGGAGCGGAGGCGGGTGGTTGTGGGGGTTAGTGTGGGTTGTTGGAAGCATGGGCTATAACAAAGATGAAGGATAGGATGCCTGGGAGTTTGAGCAGCATGAATGGCCCAATGAAGATATGTGAAGAGATCAAGGATGTGTAAACAAGAGGATTCAATGTACAGCTTATAAGCATCACTCTATTCTTTTATATTCATTTTGTTTCACTTTGGTATACCCTAGTTATACATGGGCATATATATCCACTCTCCATGTCCATTCTCTGTATCTCTTTATTTTAGTTTATATTTCTTATGCTACCCTGTTCTCTACTATAGTCATCTATCCCTATCTCTTTTGACTGTATGGGTAGCACACCATCTTGCATGCCATTCAGAATATCAACTAAGTTCAACTACATATGTATATTTCCTCTATGTCAGTATCCATGTTTGGTACTAACACTCTCAGACCTCTCCTAAACACCATCCAAAATCTAGTGGCAGAAGGGATAGGAGGGCATAATGCAAGAACATTAAAGCCAAGCCATATCCATCTCAGCTCATTGGATTGAATCAAATCCACCTGCATTTGATTGAAGGCAGTATTACACTAGTGTCCCAAGATTACACACTTAACAGAAAATTGTAGAAAAATATTGGGAGTGGATAAATGATAGTGTACACACATTAAATGGCCATTTGACCACTTATTAACTTGGCTTGACTTAAATTGATGAAAATAGCATGGGAGGTGCTATTAAGAACTGAAAGGATATAGGTGTAATATTTCCTGGTAAAATCTCCTATTGTTATAACAATGGCAAGGTTCATAATGGAAGTTGGCTTCAACTTGTGTGTTGTGCCCACCAGACTTTATTAGGCTCCAATTTCATAATACCAAGGGTGGAAATGAGATGGAAGTGAATGCAGGAATCTTAGTTGATTTCTGACTAAAGCATAGACTAATGAACATATAGGGTTTTATACTAATTCCTTATCTATGAAGGGTCCATATTAAAAGGAAATGGATTCCTATACTAGATGAGAAATGTGAGGGTCAAAAACAAAATAGAATGTAATTGTTGTAATATTATTCCTGAGGTAGAATGGAAAGAGAAATGTCATTCTGTTACCCAACAGAGTTACCATAAGAGGAATGTAGCAACAGATCAAGTAACAGAAATGAGTAATTGCAAAGTGGAATATGAATAAGGAAAGTGGATCAGAAATATAAATGGAAATATAAAAGCAAGGTGAGCAAACTTATACTATAAACAGATGTGCAAGCATATGGTGTAATGGACATCATGGGGTGTAGCAATATAGTATAGCAAGTGATGTCAAGATAGAATAGGCAATAAACACAAGTGAGGCAGGATTTAATGAGGTCTAGAACATGTAGCTAGAATATGCAATAGGCTAAATGACCAAATATAGTAGATTGTCAAGTACACATACTGAGTATCTAGTAACTTGGCAGTGCCAACCGAACAATCAGCTTAATTTCATGTGAAAGTGACCAAATCACACATCTGTCACTTCAGTCTCAGCTTGGCACATTCACCCTCTACATTCCCCATCCCTATTCCTCATCCACTCCTCGCCACTCATTATCCATTAATCCCACCCTGCCAACTTCTTATTTCTCATCCCATTCTACCTCAGGACATTTTACCATTGTTTTATCTTTGGCCATGACCCTATTGTTTTATATTCAGTTCCTCTCTGTTTGTTAAATCCGCATGTCAGCGCTTAGCTAGAGGCTTCCGGAAGGGGTTTCCAGAGGGTTCCGAATGGTTTCCGAAGGGAGGGTTCATACCCCAGGAACGGAGAGGTTAAGGGTCGGACTTGGGATCGGAATCGGAATGGGGACGGGAGTCGGGAAGCGCCAGGGGTCTTAAGACTGTTCGTGGTATAGGGTGGTACAAGTGGTTCGAGGTCGCAGGGACTTGGCTTCAACTTATGTGTTGTGCCCTCCTCGATCGTCTGTCCCTAATTTCGGAGAGTCGGAAAGTTTACCAGAACTTAATCGGAAACTACGATGCAGAATTAAGTCGATATTTGTACTGGCAAATAGTCCAGTCGACTGGTGACTTATATACATGTATCTAGTCTTGTACTATCTTTTACCGAGTAAAGACAAGGGGGGGAAGAGAGTACAAGGGGCAATATAAAATGAAGAACAAGGAGTGAGGTACGCGGTGATCCTGCACGTTGTCTATCAAAGGAGTGGAACCTTGACTTCAGAATCTTTAGAGGCTCGGAAACGCGGAACCTCGGAATGATGTATCGTAGATCCGGAATTCAGTTATTCAGGCTTTGAGCGATCGGAAAGGTCCCGGGAATGGCGCGGGTGGTTGTGGGGTTTAATGTGGGTTTATTGGCGGCATGGGCCATAACACTGTTATTCTATCTTTGGCCACATTTCTATTATCTTATTCTCATTGTTCTATTCTCATCCACATTCCTTATTCTATTCTGGATCACTGTGGACAATGCTCCCACATGATTCTTCATACCTTATTGTTCTCCATTCCTTATGTCACCCTGATCCACATCTCACTTCTTAACCTATATAAGTAGCAAATGTATGTAGATAGTTCTTCACTCTGAATATCAACTTGGTTTACCTCCTCTCATCTTCCCCTTCTTTAGTCTAAAGTCCCTTACTCAGGCCGACACTCTCAGCACTCTCCTGGGTCTTTCTTCAGTCCAAATTAGTGGTACACATGGAAGAGCAGGGTACAACACATGAGCACATTGAAGCCAAGCCACCCCAACCAGTCTGCAGAACTTGACCGACTCCCATCCACACTATCAGCATTACTGAGACTTAACATAGATGGGGAGATCAGTGAGTGAATCCTAATAGTGTATATATGCACCCACATGACTCAGCTCAGCTTGAAAATGGCTTGAAAAACTGCCCAATAATACACACTCATTGTCTACATATCATACACTTATTACAAATCTCATAAATAGCATTAATATTCATAAATTATATTTGCTTATTGTTGGCAGTTTTTCCCATGAATATATTCATTAAGGTGTGTTTCTTACCATGTACTGTATTCAGAAACCTATCCACTCACCTACAGGACTCAAATTATTTGAATCTACTTGTTTATATACTAACTATCCAAATAATAGGCTGTCTGTGAGCTACAATGATTATTGATCATGTATGTGACACATTACAGAAATGCTTATAGAATTAAAAATTCTTTATATCTAGTAGATTGCCACATTATGTGTTACCAAGCTCTAGGTATTGATAATGGGTCTGTGAAGCAGTTAGAGGATATGGTATCAGATCCCATGGTCAGTTTAAATTTCCCAGCCTACATGCCACAAGGTGTTGAGATTGGCCATATTGGGTGTGATAACCAGGAGGCTATGTATTGCTGCTCAGATACTTGGCAGGCTGAATATTACCACAGCTCCCCACAGAACAGAGTTATTGACAGAGGCTGGCAGTGGCCCCATCCTGCCACCTCACATCACCTCTTGGACCTCCTCCCTCAAGCACATCCAGTCCGACTAAAGTTCTCATCAGACCAATCAAGGCAACAGCAGTGAATCATCGGTCCTCTGATGACAATTTCAAATAAAATTAGATGCTATGTAATTCATTTTCTAGCAAATTTATAATATTATATGTTGTAATCCCCTGTCATGGAGGAAGCCAAACTGTGGCCAAGATAGCAACTACAGTGACTTAACCCACATCACTTGTTCACCGTCAAAAGAGGCGACTGGCAACCTGATACCGACCTGATCATCACTGACTGATCAGGTTCGGGCGCTTGGTGTCAGGTCGGTCCTGATCGAAGATTTACTGCTTTCGAGTGACGTCATAAAATTCAAATTCGGAGCCCGGCCTCTGAGGTCTCGAACATTGAACGCTTGCGAATGGAGACCTTGGAGGTCACTCGCTGATAGGCGAGCAATGGTTCATGTTTTATATATATATATTCTTGTGATCTCCTCAGTTTACTGAAAAAAAAAATCAGACAAAAAAAAAGATGAGACTCTATAATGTGACGAGCCCGAATCGTGATTCCTTTCCTTTCATTTAAGACAAGTTGGGGAGTTCTCAAGTGAACACTCTATTTGTTAATAGCGTTGACCTACCGACATTCAACATTACTCTGGAAAAAAATCCATAGCGCGACGCACCGGGATCTGTGCCTAGCCGAGACGTTTCTAGTGTATGCTGATGAGTGTGAGGCGGTGAGCGCGGATGAGGCGCTATGGGGACTACTAGCAGCGGGGCCATTCCGTTTGTGCTCCATGTGGCGTACCTCAGTCATCATGTGCGGCAGGCGGCCATCATCATCGGCCTACATTACCGACCAGAGATGGGCGACAAACAAAAATAAACAATTAACGCAGACTCGGTGTGGAACAGAAATAGAAACCATCTCCTTGCTGTGTCGGATTCGGCGGCAGACAGTTCTACATGACTTGCGGTAATCTAGAAGAGCTGTCAAAAAAATGAGGACACCAGACTGAGCGCGGGTCTTCTGATGTCCACTGTGTCTGGAAGTGAGTTGGTGTTCGCTGGCATGTCTTCGCTATGGAGGGAAAGAAAAACGGAGTGGCAAGCGGATTCATTGGTGCCACCCGTCTAGTGCTCAGGCACCAGCGACTAAATCTGACATAAATAGCCGTAGTCACGCAATCTCAACCAAACAAAGGATTGAGAGAAGTCGAATAATGGATTCGTCAGTGTTCGCCGGACTCCCGCAGACGTACGCGTGTACGTATGGTGATTAATATTGGGTGAGTTTGGCTAATTTATCACATTTGACTTGGTTTCCAGGATACTTCCAATTGTACGTCACAGGCACTATTCAAGTTTCAACGGTGCGCATTTAAAACCTCTACGGTTCAAGTGCCGTGCCACAATTATCCACCGTTCATTTGAAATTGTTAGGTGTAGCTGTGCTGGATAGGAGGTTCCTAGTTCAGGATCTTTGTTTAGAACATTGCCAGGACCCCCATCGCATTCGTGATGCCTTCCATCCCTATGGTTCGGTTCTCTCGAATACCCGTCTCCGCCTGTTTTTTTGCTTGTTCATCCTAGGCACTCGTAGATGAACTTCCCTATTTGACCATAGCCACTATGCGCACTGGGATTTCAGCCAAGTCTGGTATAAAAGCTCAACTCTCAACCCTTGACCCCTCAGCTCAGCGTCCGCTAAAAGAGCTCAGGAATTACCTTCATTAATATGCGTTTTACTTCCATTATTCCTGTGTCGCTCATCGCGGGGCTGGCTTTCCAGCCCGTGGCTGCCTCTCCAGGCACTCAGTTGAAGCCACGCAGAACGTCTTCTATCCTCATCAGTATGTTTTAGACTCCTGGACCCATTGTCTTATTATTGACTACTTTGTGTTCAGCTCCGGCTGCACAGCCTAATTTGCCTTCTCTACCTCAAGCATCACAGGCGGCAGCCGCTGCGTCTCTGAACATATCTAACATCCAGGGTGACATCCTGTGAGCCGCACAATCATGTTCTATCTTTGATCTCAATTCAACTCTTCGTTCCCTGCAGTATCGGCATGAAGAAACAAGTGGAACTGTTTTACTTTTTCCATATCAACAGTGGCAAGGATTTCAAGAAAGCCCTCAAGAAACTGGCCCCTCAGATTACCACGACCACCCAGTTACTTGAAGTTTCAACTCAACCTGAGACTGCCATTAACATTGCCTTTTCCTCCACTGGCCTCGCCGCCCTGTCAATCAATGATACATTGGGTGATCCTATCTACACTGGTGGTCAATTTGCGGATGTACCGAATCTCGGTGACCCTGGAACTGTTAACTGGGTTCCGGCTTTCAAGGGAACTTCTATTCACGGCGTGATCCTGCTTGCATCCGATACCAGTCTTGCTATCAGTGCCGAGTTGCTAAGCATACAGACACTTTTCGGCCTTTCTATAACTGAAGCGTACTCCTTGGAAGGTAATGTTCGCCCAGGGGCCGAGGCCGGCCATGAGCGTGAGTCATGGTTTATATCTACCACCCAACAGCATTGCCGACATGTTTCATAGATTTCGGTTTCATGGACGGGATTAGCCAGCCAGGAATTACTGGTTTCACTGCGAACCCAGTTCCAGGCCAGATTGTCATAGATCCCGGCCATATCCTTCTAGGAGAGACCGGTGACACGGTGACCCGCCCTGCATGGGCTTTGGACGGTTCATTCCTTGCATTCCGCCAGCTGGAGCAACTTGTTCCGGAATTCGACAAATTCCTGACCGACAATCCCATCATCGAGCCTGGTCTCACTTTGCAGCAAGGCTCTGATCTTTTGGGAGCACGTATGGTAGGCCGCTGGAAGAGTGTGAGCCATCATATTTTTATATTGCTGCATACATTCTCAGGCCATATTCTATCGTGCTCAGGGTGCTCCGGTTGATCTTACCCCACTGTTCGACGATCCTGTGCTCGGAGCTGACCCTCAACGCAACAACAACTTCAATTTCTCTCACCCCGGAGAGGATCTCGCTTCGAACCAAACTCGATGCCCCTTCTCTGCACATATCCGGAAGACAGCACCTCGGGCCGATCTTACTCCCACCGATGTCAACCATCACATCATCAGAGCCGGCCTTCCCTACGGCCCTGAAGGTGACAATATATTCTACATAGAGAAATAGCATTTCTCTGATCCAGCTGGTTTTCAGTCACTCCTGCGGAAGCTCTAGGGAATGTCACGCTCATTGAACGTGGACTTGGATTCGGTTCGTATCCTGGGTTTATGCTGCGTTGTCAAATCTTGCTAAGAGGGACGGTTTAGTCGCTTATCAATCCAATATTGGAAATGGCTTCCATTTCCTACAAAAATTTTGGGTTGACAACGTCAAGTCAGTGTTTGCAGCTGCCCCCTTCTCTTACCGTATTTTGATCCATGTCCATTCGCAGTTTCGTTTTTGGCAAATCAGACCCAACCCCGGGCTTTGACCCGATTCTCGGTGCCAATCAGGGCCAGCCACGATTCGTGTCTGGTCTTGACCCTACTAATTCGAGCAGAGATTTCACTCTCGTTACGGATTTCGTAGTATCTCGTGGTGGGGAGTACTTTTTCTCTCCTTCAATTTCTGCGATTTCTACTGTACTCAGCACCTAATCGCGGCGCATTGTCATGCATGCATTCGCGTTGTTTGTCAGGTCGGTTTGCATTGTAGTATTTGTTTATGATAGACTGGGAATTCGCTGCATTATTCCTATTGTACTTAGGGCTAGTTGGGATTGTTCAATATGACATCCAGAGGTTTTTATGAGTTTGCCAGCGCTTTAGTGAGGAAATGTTATACAGTGCTTGTGCTTGTGCTGTGATCAGTTCAGCTTTTAGACTAGTGAATATTGTCATGATTGAGCAAAATATATATTATTTTACAATTTTAATGAAACTCACAACCTTTATGAGGTATAAATGTTCCAAATAGTCAAAATGTACTTCTACTATGTCCCTGAATATTCCCGCGATTTATCCGTATGGATTTGACCATTCCAGCATGCAAATATGCTCATATATGCATGCAAAACAGTATTTTGAACTGATTTAAATGATTAATGGCTTTTATGGCTAGCTGTTTCATTATCAATACAATTATCATGGTATTTTTCCATATTTTTCCTGCTATTTGTTTGACCTCTATTGCCTTCACATTCTGGTGTATCCCCAAGACGGGGTGCATATGTGGAGGTACTTTTGGGTGTCATGTGTTGTGTTTGAGATTGGCATCATGTGGGGTCACTTGTGATCACATCCCCGTGCTACATATCGAGCATATGGGATGGTGGTAGACTATTATGGCATGTAGTGCTGGTTATTAGATGCCATATGATTCTGCTATTTACTGGTAGAGAATTAGAATATCTATGATAAGCAGGACTTTACTATTTGAAATTGAAAGTTTACTGCAAGTGCAACTATGGGAATCTAAGGGCACTTATTCATCAAAACACCTCCCCATCCATTATCTGGTGATACTATTATTTTAATATTATACATTCTATTCAACAATTCTCTATCTACTCATCTCTGTGATTTCCACTAAGTCTGAACATTATCTGACTTGTTATCCAAGTTTCAACCCAATTTGGATGTAGCAAGGTGCCCAACATCAGCAAAACATCATAGGGCTGGCATGAGCCTGGCCAGCCACCAACCTCATTAAAGATATTCACTTTTCTGGTGCATAGTATATTTGGATGTATTCTATTATATTTCATTGTCTCTTTCCTTCCCCAATCCCCATATAAGGTAGAAGACAAACAGTTTCCACTATAGTCACGTGACTCAAATGTCACATTCCACCATTTCACACAAGGATCTGGCAACATTGACAAAAAAATAATTCTAAGACCACAGATCAATGGCATAGAACTATATGTACAAGGTCTTGGTTTTACTTTTTGAAAACAATCACTATTACAAATGTAGTATATCCAAACTTTCAAACATCTTCCCAAAATTCATAATCACATTTTTAAGCAGTCTGACACTGTCAATTTTTTTTTGGTCACAAAATTTTTGCACTGACATAAGCACCCATATAAGGAAATATTCCATATATAGAAAGACATTCCCATAGATAATGTAGATGACATATGGATTCTACTAAGGTCACATGACTCAAGTATTCTAGCTAAGTTGGACAAGGCTCATAATGTATAGTGTAGTACATGTCAGGGGAAAACCCTCTCCGAGTCCAGACCCAGGTCCAAACTCTTATTTTCGAACTCCACTTCAACTCTGAGGTCAAAGGACTAGAATCAAAGAATCACCAAGCAGGAACTCGGAAGGAACTTAGCATGGGAACTAGAACCTGGAGTAAGCACCCGAGCCTTGGACTTAGTACCAGGAGATTGGTTCTACAAACTCCGATGTATTGATTTATAAGCTAGTGCACAGACCACTTACATAAAAAGTATAAGAAGGGCTTACCAGCAGCAGGATCCTTAGACTTTCCTCTTTGGAATCCCCCTGCTTAGGTAAGAGCCCCACATGTATTTAGGTAGTAAATATAATTAAAGCTTTGGATTCCCCCTGCTTGGCTCTCCTGTGAGATACCAGTTGACACTGAAGGGTTGCCCTTACAGTACAATCATTTTTTCCAAAAAAATTACCATCTTCTATAGCAGAATACTTTTTTTTTTTTTTTTTTTTCTTGATAATGAAAATTTTTGTGCTGTGACCATGACATTGTCACATCACGTGACTATAGTGGAAACCATTTGTCTTCTACCTTGATTTTTTTTTCTTATGTGATGTCATATATGCATCATTCCCTCCTGTATCCATGTCTCACTTCCTCTCCTTCATGTAGTATATAGTCTTTGTGCTGTAAAACCAAATTGTGATCACTTTTTGTCATTGCTCACAAGTGTGAATTGAATTGTTGAAATTTGATCTCATTGATTTAATCTGTCTAAATTACAGAGAAATTTCTACAAGCATAATTCCTACATTTTAATTTCTACCACAGCTCAGACTTTACCTAATAAAGACAACCATCTGCTACATCCTGTGATCCATTTAAGGTAGTTCTCAGTGGATTCATTATATTTGATCATGGCATCCATAGAATTGGCTATATCTAGTGAGTGAAACCCTGACCATTCTTCCAATACCTCATTATCATCACCTGGATCAATATAGTTCACATCCTCATGTTGTAACCTTGTTTTCATTGAATTAAAATGGATGAGAAGCTCAATATCATTATCATCCTCATCTAATTTAGATTCATATCCATCACCTTTAGGACTTGGGGCAGATGATTGGGGTGGAGTAGGTTTATAAGATGATTCTATAGGGGCTCAAGATGTTGAGTCCAGATAAGTTCCTGGATTGTTTTTGTTTCTTAGATTTGTCCAGGTATGATGTTGCCATAATCAGAGCTTTAGAGTTTATTTCTGAAAGAGTTGTTACGTCCCATGCCCCCAACAAACCCATACCAACCCCCACAACCACCTACCCCGTTTCCGAAACCTCCCTGACTACCAAAGGACGAACGATCACTTTCCGTGGTTCCCGTTCCCGTGATGTCCGAGTCCCCGCTAGTCCGATCCTGATTCCCGTGACCAAGGTTCCACATCTTGATAACCGACGCGCCAGTCTATCGCGTACCTTACTCCCTTATTCTTCTTTCCTATTGACCCCTTGTACTTCCTTTCTCCTTGTTTTATGACCGGCAAAGATAGTACAAGGATAGTCGCATGTATATAGTCTCCCAGTCGACTGGACTGTTCGCTAGTACAAATATCGACTTAGTCTACCACCTAGTTTCCGATTCATTTCCGGTAAACTCCCGTCTCCTTTCCGAAATTAGGGACAGACGATCGAGGAGGGTGCAACACATAAGTTGAAGCCAAGTCCCTTTGACCTCGAACACTTAGTGACCGGATTGAACCAATCCGCGACCGACCCTAAGTTCCCGGTGCTTCCACCTCTGTCCGTAGTCTGTCTGACTTCCGTCTTCGGTCCTCGGCCCCGTTACGGATCTCCACACTAACCCGGATAGCCCTTTCGGAAGTACTAGCTAAGCGCCTGACACACGGACTTAACAAGAGTACACAATGGAATGTCCAATTTTTATGAAATCATATTTGCATAAGGTAGAAGACAAACAGTTTTCGCTACTTCATGTGACCATGACAATGTCACAGCCACAGTGCAAAATTTTTCATTGTCCAAAATTTTTTTTGAAAAAAAATTGTATTCTGCTATAGAAGATGGCAATTTTTTTTGGAAAAAATGATTGTGCTACACTATACAATATGAGCCTTGTCCAACTCAGCTAGAATAGTATCTGGCAAGGTACGGTGACCTCTGTACTTCTGACTGGCCCAAGCTGCTTGACTACCTGTGAGGCCTTTCTGATATGCATCCATAAACTGTAATGGTCTTGTGGAGAATCTAAAAGAAACAAGTGTCAATGACTGAATGAAACAGGATAAAAATGCAATGGGAGTATGACAGATAAGTGCATGACATACCCTCTCATTGAATCCAAAGGCACAGCATTCAGAGCAAGAATAACATTTCTTTCAAGATTAGCTTCTGATGATGATGCAGGAAACTCGCAGTACACCCTCTTAGCAAATCCCCAGCATTGTTCAATGAAGCTGACCTCACAATGGAATTTTGGATAGAAAATCATCTGGTACCCATGTGATTCAACAAGCTCCTCAAGTTTGGATTTCTGCTCAACAAAATCTGGTTCATTGAATAGAATCCAATGGCAACAGCAGTTGGTTTGTCCAGGTACACACTTGAACTGTTGGCATTGTGCCAATAAGTGTGTGGGATCTGGCAGATGTCCTCTATGATCAATACATTCCTGGATAATCATACACATGCCTTTAAACCCAGCCTGTGGATGGCCAATTGGAAAATACAATGATTATGGGGTGCCATCAAGAAATCGCCCATCCTGCATTGGGACTTTGCACACTGTGCCATTGGGATCTTTGACACTGTACAGGAAGTTGGAGGCTGCATCCTTAGGAGGTTTGACAGTCATGTGCTTGGCTGAAAGTGCATCTGAGCAATGTGCTGTGTGAGTTTTTGCATTGTCATAAAAAAACACATGTGTGTCATCTGGGTAATCCTTATCCAGAATGTCCATAGCTTGATTTGCCTGTTTAAAGATTTCATCATTGGTGAAGTAACTATCACGATTCTTTCCTGCTTTGAACATAACCCTAGTACTGTCATTGCTGATAATTCTTCATAAGCATGTTGTTTTCTTTGCAATATTGCTGGCAACTGACTCACTTTTTTGCTTGCAACCAGCCATAGTCTGGTGATACAAAATCTGCAACCATTTGTGATGGCCCTTCACCTTTTTCATATGGTTTTGCACTCTTGCTTGAATGAACCCAACGTAGAACATGATGATCATGTGCATAAAAGGTTGACTCATCATGCACCCAGGTTACAACAGGCTTATCCAGGCCTTTGGCTGCCTTCCAAGTGGTTTCAAGTGTGCCATCCTTGGTCCATTGGTGCATATGGGGTCGGATAGAGGCCACAAATGGGAGAAAGATATTTTGTCAGTAAGCAACAACATCTTCACGCTCATGGCCATCCTTATATTGACCTTTTGGCTCTTTCATCCAACGGTAATCCATTTTGGCCATCCACCTGCATGCTGTTCATTCAGAAATTGACTTTTTCAAGTTAAGCCTCTCCTTCATTTCTGGTGTATGAAGGAACTGAACCACATCCATGGCACAGACATACTTGCCTTTTGATTGCAAATGCAAACAAATTTCTTGTGCCAAATCTTCATCCTCCAGAATTGTTGAATTGAATTTCCCATATTCATGTTCTGGTAGGTTTGTTGGATCACTGATGAAATTGTGTGTCCACTCACATAGCTGTCTTGCCATCCATTCTGGATTCTTGCCATCCATTCTGGATTTGCCTGCAATGCTTGCCGCTTGCTTGGATGCTGCAATCCATCCTTGGTATCCATTAAAGCAATAAATGCGGAGGAAGTTACCCATTAGCTCAAGGTGTGTGCGAAGTGTGTAATCAAAGCCTGGGTCCATATAGCCATCACCTGTCTTCCTTTCTGGCTGCAGAATTTGTTTAAGATCTGAAATTCGTAGGTTGACAAGGTCAGGATTTGGTGGTGGTGTAAATGGTTGTGATGGAGTCCACTTTGGGATAGTTTCAACATTGTCCTGAACAATGTCAGGAATGTCACCCAGGTTATCCTCCTCTCGCTCTGGCCCATTAACTTGGGTAACCATAGGTATGTCATCTTCTTCCCTTCTCTGTGGTATCCAATGTTATACTCCCTTGATCTGAATCTGAATCTATTTCGACTTTCTTGAGAGCAGGTGGCTGCTTTGATGACATGCCACCAAGAAGGACACATATATCACCAAAACCTCCATCCCACATTTTTGCTCTCCAGTCCCATTGCTTCTTTTTATTGTGCTGTTGTATCCGTATGGATTGGACTGTGCCTTTTTTCTTGTATAGTCCCTGCTGCTTAGTTTTGTCACTGTTTTGCGATCCAAACAATTTTGCCAATTGTTTTTTCCCTTTTGCAAGCCACTTCTCAAGGCCATTGAGGTCATGCACTGGGACATCATTGTCCACTGACAGCAGAGACAAAGTGGATGCTGATGAATTTTGGCTTTGTGAGAAATCTCCACTGAATAAAAGGCTGTGGGCTTCCTCCCTATCTGAATCAGGTTGCGCAATTTTCTGCTTCTGTAAGGAATTCTTGTCAACAATTCATCCTGAACAGATTAAAAGGTCAAACCTTGATGGCATGGGTCCCAAGGTTAGACACTGTCCGGCTTCTCTTGAGTTTAGGCATGTTCTAGTAGATTTTTGACAGCAACAGACACCCTGGACTGTCACTATTACCGGAGGGAATGACTTTCTATATATGGAATATTTCCTTATATATGTGATTATGTCAGCACAAAAATTTTGGGAGCAAAAATTTTTTGACAGTGTCAGACTGCTTGAAAAATGTGATTATGAATTTTGAGAAGATGTTTGAAAGTTTGGAAATGCTACATTTGCAATAGTGATTTTTTTCAAAAAGTAAAACCAACAATATGTACATATAGTTCTATGCCATTGATCTGTGGTTTTAGAATAATTTTTTTGTCGATGTTGCCAGATCCTTGTGCGAAATGGTGGATGTCACACTTGAGTTATGTGACTATAGCAGAAACTGTTTCAAACATCTTCTACCTTACTTAAATGGAAGTATTTGACAAATTATCAAGATTTTAGGACCAAATTTAGGGGAGTGGCCAATTTTTGGAGGTCAAAATGGAAAAATT
>QLPI01013027.1:0-10520 GCA_003314275.1 Chroogomphus rutilus | reverse complement strand
TATCATGTGTGGCCTCGGCTTGGTACATTCGGTTTATCGTTTGGTTCACTTTCCTCATCTCACGCTCTCTATTCATTGTCATTCATTCATTCCCTGTCCTTCCCCGTGCCTGTTTACCCTCAGGATATTCACTCTTTGTTGTCACTCAGCAGTGGCACCATTGTTTTATGTTTGGCCACTCCCATTGTTCTATTCTCACTCACTCTTTTGTCCTCGGCCATACTTTATTGTTCTATTTGTTGTCCACATTCCTTGTTCTATTCTTGATCATTGTGGACAATACCTCCACATGATTCTTCATACCTTATTGTTCTCCATTCCTTGTGCCACTCTGTTCCACATCTCACTTATTAGCCTATATAAGTAGCCAATGTATGTAGAGGGTTCTTCGTTCTGGAAATCAACTAGGTTTACGCCTTCTTGTCCTCCCTTCTCCTGTCCCAAGTCCTTTACCTGGGCCGACATTCTCGGCACTCTCCCAGGTATCCCTCTGTCCCAAATCGGTGGCACGCATGGGAAGTAGGGCGCAACGCACGAGCACGTTGAAGCCATGCCACTACTTCTAGCCTGCAGGACTTGACCTTTACCCGTCCGACCCCTTCGGCTCTCCCGAGGCCTGTCAGTATGTACGGTGCTTGACACATATGGCATGTACGACACGTACAGCACATACGGTGTGTATGACACATACAGCGCATACGGCGTGTACGACGCGTACAGCGCGTTCGTCGCATTTGTGGTGTTGCATGCATGTATGGCGCTTCCATCACATTTGGGGTGTCATGTTCGTGTTGGCACGTGCGCGTACGCGTAAGTTGTGTTTGTGTCAGAGTTGATGCCCAGGGTTGGGCCCGGGTCACGGGTGCTTGCAGCTTGACCCGCACCCACACCCAAGGACACCCAACCCAGTGACCCGTGTGGGTTGGCCTGACCCATGCATTTCCCTAGTTAGGATTTGGTGGTGGTGTGGGTGATGGTTGTGATGGAGTCCATTCTGGGACAGTTTCAATATTGTCCTGAACAATCTCAGGAATGTCACCCAGGTTATCCTCCTCTCGCTCTGGCCCATTAACTTGGGTAACTATGGGTATGTCATCTTCTTCCTCATCTGTGGTCTCTAATATTATACTCCCTTGATCTGAATCTGAATCTATTTTGACTTCCTTGAGAGCAGGTGGCTGCTTTGATGACATGCCACCAAGAAGGACACGTATATCACCAAAACCTTCATTCTGCATTTTTGCTGTCCAGTCCCGTTGTTTCTTTTTATTGTGCTGTTGTGTCCTTATGGATTGAACTGTGCCTTTTTTCTTGTATGGTCCCCGTTGCTTAGTTTTGTCACTGCTTTGTGATCCAAATAATTTTGCCAATTGTTTTGTCCCTTTTGCAAGCCACTTCTCAAGGCCATTGAGGTCATCCACCGGGACATCATTGTCCACTGATAGCTGAGACAAAGTAGATGCTGATGAACTTGGGCTTTGTGAGAAATCTCCACTGAATGATAGGCTTTCAGTTGAATCAGGTTGCACAAATTTCTGCTTCTGTAGGGAAATTCTTTTCAACAATGCATCCTGAACAGATTAAAGGGTTAAACCTTGATGGCATGGGTCCCAAGATTAGATACTGTCCGGCTTCTCTTGAGTTTAGGCATCTTCTAGTAGATTTTTGACAGCAACAGACACCCGGGACTGTCACTATTACTGGTGGGAAAGACTTTCTATATATGGAATATTTCCTTATATAGGTGATTACATCAGCACAAAAATTTTGTGACCAAAAAAATTTTGACAGTGTCAGACTGCTTAAAAAATGTGTTTATGAATTTTGAGAAGATGTTTGAAAGTTTGGATATACAACACTTGCAATAGTGATTTTTTTCAAAAATTAAAACCAACAATATGTACATGCCATTGATCTGTGGTCTCAGAATATTTTTTTGTCAATGCTGCCAGATCCTTGTGCGAAATGGCAAGCATGACACTTGAGTCACGTGACCTTAGTGGAAACCGTTTGTCCGCTACCTTATATGAGCGATGCTTCTGGGCTGACCTTTATGTAATGGCTATCATATAAGCCCAGGAATTTGTTATACAAGTTGATTTGAGAACTTGACTCAGGAATTTGGTGCCATTTTCCATGTATTAAGTAATAGACACCCAGTTATGGTTCCTTGTGGGTCCAAATAGAAATAGACGAAAAAGATATGTCTTTGAGGATTTTCCTTGGACTTGAGGGTTTGATGTTTAAGAGTTAATTACCCTGAGTGATTCACTCTTAAATGGCCAGCCAAAGTTATTATATTTTTTTGCTAGTTAATTGAAGACTGATTTGTTGAATGGTTTTCTGAGAAAGGGAGGTTTGGAATCCAATATACTGATCCTAGTTCAGTGGTCCTTCATGTCCAGTGGAGAATTTCCCATTCCCCAACAGTCTTGATGGTATTTGACAGTTTGGGCCAATGAGGAAATTGGAATTGCCGTAGCTGATCATGTAGGGCTCCTAGAAAATGTACAACCGCTTAGTGACGGCAAAACCCACATTTGCCTAGTGGGAATAGTTTAAAATATTTCAGTCTGAATGACTTCTGGGATTCCATCATGCCTTCTACCTTCAAGGATTGTTGAATGTCATTATAACCATTGCGGAGACCCATCTATCATTCATGTGGGTTCCTCAGGTAATCTTTCCCAAAATATTGAATCTAATAATTTGTTGAATTTAGAAGGCCACAATAACACCATGGTGCATATCAGGGTCGGAGAGTTGACTCAATGAGCTACTTCCAGCAGACGAGTTCCATTTCGTCGACAAAGCAAACCATGAGTTAATTTGGGTGGGTGAATTTTATGAGCCAGTTCAGTTTGTCATCCTCAAGTTCTTGGGAAAGTTAATCTAAAATTCTTCGCCCGGAGGTTCGAAACCATGTCTGATATTTATAAGTATTTAATAATGAATCTGGCAGTCTTCCGTTTGTAATTTTTACATATCACCAGAGTAAAATCGCTCATTTTTTGACAAGGGCTTTATTTGGTACATACAGCAAAAATACTACTTATCTCACAAACAATATGAACCCAAAGATAACACTATACTATGTTGTCTTCGGTCATGCGCAGCCAAGCCAATCATGGAAGGCTCAGAATGACATGACTATCTGTCTAAATTAAGCTGGGATATTAATTGTTCTACCACTATATGTGTAAGGTAAGCTATACAAAATTTAATGAAAGAATTTGATCGTGAGTTATTCGGTAAAATCCAGGTGTAAGCGTGTGATAGACGTTAATTTTCTGGTTTTCCATCTCTATGTACCTTCCACATGCTGTGATTCCTTTGATACCAGAAATTAGGAACATGAAAATGAAAAAAAAAAAAAAAAAAAAAAAAAAAAAAAAAAAAAAAAAAAAAAAAAAAAACACATTGAGACCTCCCCCCGACTGGGAACCGTACACCCTCATTTCACTTGAGCAATTTTTTATTGGGTCAACAAACGGCACAACAAACATAAAACGTATCCCGACGGAGCAGGATGATAGATCGCAGATCAGGTCAGACCTGATCAATCAGTTCACCGTAGAACGTCACACGGTATCCATATTATTTATCTTATTCTCGATCCTGCCGATCATGATTTCCCCAAGAACGGTGATAGCAGCAGACCGGACCGGTTTCGGCACGCCGGATCTGGTCACCACATCTGATGACGTCATTCCAATGGCACATTGTTAACATTTAACCCCGAACAAAACCAGGTTGCCACTCCGACGGAGCAAGACGAACATGTAACATTTGCGCGGGGAAATGAGGCGAGAGGGTGAGGTTCATTTGGGACACAATCTGCGTTCTTCGTTTGATAACAGCACGTGCGTAGGAACGCAGAGAGTCCCTACAATACGTGAAGCATGTCATTGTTTGCGTGGGGTATCAGGAGGCGAAATATTGGCGGTAATGATTTTGGGGGGAATTTAATGCAGACAGCTCAGTATAAAGCACTTCTCGGAAGCCCTCAGCCGAGTACAGACCTTAGGGTGGATCTATAATTCTCATACATGTCCGGACGGAAGAGAGTAGAGCATATAGCAATGGGTGACCCAAACAGACAGGCCACAGTGCTGTGTCTGAGCGGAGCATGAGAATCGAGCCACAATGTCAATGACAAGCTTGAGCATGTGGAAGGACTGTGGTGAGCCCGTAGCTGCACTTGTCGGGAACGATGACATTGTAATCTTTCGAAGTTAGTGGTTCAATCATTTTTCAGAATCAATACTGTCTTATTGAAGAGTGTGCATTTGAGGACAGCAGTGTTCATTCTAGCTGTTTAAATCCATGTCAAAGGAGTATGAATGATGATTCGATAGCATCAGTTCAATTTCAGGAATTTACATGTCCAACGCTTAAGCTGAGCTCAGGGCTAGACCAGAATCCATCAAACCCCTGCCCTATGCTTTAGCCTTGATTTAACGGTAGAGTCTTTAACTCAAGAATTCATTGAACAAAATAAGTCTCTCAGCTGATTAATTTATATTGTTCAATGAAAACCATCATTTTCTGGGTGCTTCCCAACACTTAGTCAGAACTTGACAAGTCTCAGGTATCACAGTGTGTGTTTCTTGCTGTAGTGACCCTCTAGTCATTCGAAATTGTGTTGGCAGATGTCCTCGTGGGAGTGTACGCCCCATCCATGGTCAATTTACAAAGAGATTCACATGACAATGTGTGATCAGGTTGGCCTTGACTACTACCCCCCACTCAGCCTTTCCAGTTATCATTCCTAGCGGCACCCCTATCTGTGCCATATCAACAAAAGTTTCTTGCTGTTGCCCACCATTGGATGAGTGCTTTCTTGCCCTGGTCCCTCTCCACGCAAAGCATGTGAATTATGTATGATCATTTATATGGGTGAATCAGTGAGACCGTTTCCACTCACATTCTGTCCCACCTGCTAGGGATGAGTCTGGTATATACTTATGGCGGCTGTGTCCCCTGGTTGTGATCGCGGTCCAGCGCAAATATTTGGTTGAAAAGTCACATGTGCATAAAAAACACATGGAAATAGGCTTTTGGGTTACTCGAATAATAATCACAAGTGGGTTGCCCCGAAAGTAAAAGGTATACTGTTGCTAGGCAATAAGGTTCTGGCGCTGGCATCGCCTTCGCACGCGGTGCTTCCCACGTCACACACTCTTGTCTTTCGAGATACCTCACGTAGTCGCATCAGTTCCAAGCAGAAACTTTTCCACTTGAACCGATAATCGATGTCATCCCCTAGAATCGAATTTACCGTTGCTGAGAGCACCTTCAGTAAGATTCTCACGATGAATCCATTATATCTGAGAGGCAATCACTAATCGTATGTCTGTTGCAGATACGCAGGGTGGTGTGGTTTTGCAGGGTACCGTCCACCAAAATACCGTCAACCAGAATACCGTCAACCAGAATACCGTCAACCAGAATACCGTCAACCAGAATACCGTGAACCAGATTACCGTGAACCAGAATACCGTGAACCAGAATACCGTCAGTAAGTGCGACGCCAATTGATCACATTGCTCCCATACTCAAGATAGTGCAGATGTCTCGCAGGATCCATTAGCATTACTCAAACCCGCCGAGCACGTATCCTATGACACACGGTTCGGCACCGAAGGTGACCAACCGCGCGGATGCATGCCAGACACCCGTGTGCAGATATTGGCGGAACTAGAAGCCTGGGCGCATGATCCTTCATCTCCAAACGTCTATTGGCTCAAAGGCCAGCTCGGAACAGGAAAAACAACTATCGCCCACACCCTCTGCAAACGTCTAGATGGGCGAAAGAAGCTTGGGGCCAGCTTCTTCTGCTCCCGCTCAGGATTGACGGATGCACGTCGCATCATCCCTACATTAGCCAGCCAGCTTGCTCAATCAAACGCAAAAATACATTCCGCCATAGAAGAGGTTCTGAAGAGGAAGCGTAATGTGGCTGACCTCAATGATCTATCTGAGCAATTCCTGTCCCTGGTTGTCAATCCCGTCAAGATCGCTACTGAAAAAGAACAAGGGGTGTATTACATTATCGTTATAGATGCCTTGGACGAATGCTCAGCACCCGGGATAGTAGAAATGTTGATCAAGGCTATCCTTGATGGCATGCCCATCATACCGCTCAAAGTATTCATTACAAGCCGACCTGAGAGTTGGATTGAAAAGGCTTTTAGGACGCATCCTGTTCATTCGCTGGATATCGAAGTCATTATTGAAACTTCCCTGCAGGAAGCGACACAGGATGCGGTACAAAATGATATTCGCACATACCTCCAAAATTCGTTGGATGAAATTGCCGAGATGGATAGATTTTCGTCAGGCTTGCCTTCGTGGCCGCCTGCCGGACAGTTTAGAATTCTTCTCGATCTGTGCGCAGATCTGTTCATTTATGCTGCCACGGCCGTTCGTTTCATCGGTGCGACAAATAAAGACAATAGGTCTCGGTTGACGGAGATCACCCGACTCGGTTCTCCTTTCTTGTCGCCGCTCCATACGGAGCCAATTGACAGGCTCTACCAACACATTGTAGACTTGGCCTTTCTCCAGCCAGCCGGGAGCGGAAGCCTCAACGGACATGATGTACTGGCTGCGGTGATCTGCCTTCAAACACCACTGTCCATGGATGACATCGCATCGCTACTGGATCTAGAAAAGCGCGACATTCAATTTGCATTATTGCCATTACAATCTGTGATTCATATCACCGACAGTAGTCCCATCACCATCTTTCACGCCTCGTTTGGAGAGTTCATCATCAATCCGAAACGTTGTTATAGACACAGCATTGATACTTCAGATACCCACCACAAACTGGCGGTCAAGTGTCTCCAGAGGTTGAATACGTCTCTCCGGCGGAACATCTGCGATTTACCTGATCGTTGTATAGTGGGAGTAGCCCATGAAATCCCAGATCCAAGCGCTATTCCTGAGACCCTCAGATACTCATGCTTGTACTGGGCCTCCCATCTTGTAGAGGCTCTTGCATCCCCATCTGTAGACATTCTACCGATGCTCAGAGAACTTGGGACATTCGCCAATATACACTTATTGCACTGGCTTGAGTGCCTGAGTGCACTTGGAGAGCTTGGCTCTGGGCTGAGGTCTCTTAGCATGGCAAAAGAAGCCAACTCGGTTAGTAATCAACATGGTAGAGAAGTTTTAGCTCATCATTTTCCCAGAAATACTCCAAGATTGATTCTCGCCACGGGTTGCTACTGGAGGATGCTCGTCGCTACCTGCAGATGGCGTTCGAGACCATGTCACATCACTGCCTGAACACGTATGGTTCAGCGCTCGCATGGATCCCTAAAAGCGCACTAATAAGACATCACTATTCGATATTGTTTGGTAACTTACCTAGAGTAGTGGTGGGCATCGCAGGGTCATGGGGACCATTCGAGCATGTCATGACACACCCTTCACGTGTATCCTCCGTTGGATTCTCCCCTGACGGGACGCGTGTTGTGTCTGGGTGTGTCGACTCTGCAGTTCGCATCTGGAATGCTACTACGGGGGAGATTGAGCGCATACTGGTGGCGCATACAAATGCAGTGTGGTCTGTTGCCTTCTCACCCGATGGGTCACAAATCATTTCTTGCTCGGCCGACAGCTTGATTCGAATCTGGAATGCTAGAACAGGGGAGGTACAGCATATCCTCCAGGGACATTCACAGTGGGTCAACATGGTTGCCTTCTCACCTGATGGAAATACTGTTGTCTCTTGCTCTGATGACACCACTGCTCGGGTATGGGATGCCACCACAGGGGAGACAGAGCTCATACAAGAATTTGATTCCAAGGTGCGGTGCGTTGCATTCTCGCCTGATCGAAAACATGTTGTTTCAGGCATGGAAGACAACACTGTTTGCATTTGGGATGTCACAACCGGGACAGTTGAGCATATACTCAAGGGACATACACATTGGGTGAACTCGGTTGCCTTCTCACGTGATGGGATGAGTGTAGTGTCTGGTTCCTATGACAAGTCAGTCCGCATTTGGACTACAGATAGCTGGAAATTAGACCGCATACTAGAGGGACATTCATCTACGGTGTTGTCTGTTGCATTCTCTCCCGACGATACACGCATCGTGTCTGGGTCATGGGATCAGTCAGTCCTCATTTGGCGCGTAGCTTCGGGGGAGACAGAGCGTGTGCTCAAGGGACATACGAGTGGTGTGGTGTCTGTCGCATTCTCGCCTGACGGGAAATACGCGGCATCTGCGGCGTATGACAGCACAGTCCGGATTTGGAATATGACGAGCGACTTGGAGACTGTAGATCGGCGTTCCATTTCACGTGACAGTACTAGCGTATTCTCTGGTTCGCGCGCGAGGATGGCTCGTATTTGGAAGGGGTTCAAGGGAAAGAGAGACCAGCCACTCCAGGGACATTCAGACAGTGTGACTTCAGTTGCATTCTCCCCTGATGGCACGAGAGTTGTGTCTGGATCGGAGGACGACACTGCTCGAGTCTGGAATGCCACCACTGGACAGATAGAGCATGTACTCGAGGGTCATTCGGATTGGGTGAACACCGTTGCTTTCTCGCGTAATGGGAAATACATAGTGTCTGGATCAGACGACAAGTCAATCATTTTCTGGAAGACAGTTACTGGAAAGATACAGCGCAAACTGAAGGGACATTCAGATTCGGTGAGATCTGTTGCATTCTCTCCTGACGGGAGACGTGTAGCGTCTGGTTGTCGGGACGGCTCTGTCCGCATTTGGAATGCATCTCAAGAGAAGGTAGAGCATATACTCACTAGTCATTCAGGATCAGTGCACTCCGTTGCCTTCTCTTGCGATGGATCGCGTCTCGTGTCTGGCTCGTACGATCAATTAGTCCGGATATGGAATACGACCACCGGAGCGATACAGCATACATTCAAAGCACACTCCCAGGTGGAGTCCGTTGCATTCTCATCTGATGGCATGCACCTCGTGTCTGGCTCATGGGACGGCCCAGTCTGTATATGGGACACTACCAGTGGCGATTCAACACTGCTACCGGAACACGAGTCCTTCCAATCCCCAGATGGAAGCAGAGTCACTCATATCTTCCCTGGCCACTTTCATCTCTTTCCTCCTGGGGAGTCACAGATCTTGATCTCACACAGTAAAGACTGGATTCTCACTGACTCACCACTGCAATCTTGCTGGATTCCCCCTGATTTCCGCATTTTCAACACACATGCCCTCTCCACATCTAAAGTGTGCTTTGCATATGTTTCAGGTCACATCATCATAGTTGATCTCATGCCTATATATCAGTAACATAACTAGGCATTAGGTCATAGAGTTTTACTGAAGATCTATATACAACTATACCAGTGTTTTCTTTTTGATTTTAGCCTCATGGTGTTGCAATGCTAAAATTGAGCAAATTACAACACACTAGTGGTTATCAAACTCAAAGGAATATTCTTCCATATGATGATCGCTGACTTCTTTGTTGCTATATTTCCCAATCTCATAACTGAAAAGGTGTGTTATTCTTAACTCTGGCAGGCCTAATGAAGGTGTCCACCCCCCACATCTCTAATAGGTCTTTCTTTGTGTTGATTATTTCCTACAGTTGTGGACACTCAAAGTCCCCTTTTTTGATTCTGAGAGAACGGCTTTTGTAAATATTTTAATTTTTACAGAGTCAGATTCACACTGCGAAATGGAGTTGATTTAGCATTTTTTTTGGATTTTTACCTATTTTTTAGGGGGTGGCCAAATTTTGAGACCAGATTTCATGTATATTCCGCTGATGTAAGCGAGGTTGGTGCCCAACCTCGCTTATATCAGCTGTCTCCAACAGTGCAGTGTGCATCATGATGCACACTGCTGCAACAGACATGTCAACAATAATGTGTCTGTGGGAAGGGACATGCACAGGTACATTTAGTATAGAACAAAAGTCATGTACTAGAATAGATAATTAATCAATTTCCAAAACATCTTTGCCCCCTATTTTCTTTATCCTCTATTTAGAATCAAGTATCTATATTCCAACAATTCCAAGAAATATAAGCCTTCAAAACTGAAGGTCTATAATATTATTCCTCTGCCTGTGCTTTTACCTCTTCCAAAGCCTTCATGGCTTTCTCTGAGACACTCCTATGACCCTTCTGTTTTCTGACAACCCATGCTGTAGCCCAGCCTGTTATCCCATTTCTGTAGGCATTAATAAATCTCCGAATGACTTCTGGAGGGCAGGAATCAAGAACCTCAAAAGCTTTAAAATTTGCTTTTGGTTTCTCCCGATATCTGTATTTACACCATCCCCAGTACTTAGCCATTTAATTAGCTGATGATCTTTATAACACATGATATTGGACTTGCCATTTCAATTGGGTTCAATTCACAGTGAAATTTTGGCAAGAAAATACACTTATAAACCATAGCTTGTGAGCTTTCCCTGGTCTCTGAAAGCTTTCTTATAACGCCTTTGGGTCCTGGCTGATTTACTTATCACAGATGGTCCCTTCTTGTACTCCTTGGGTCGTT
>QLPI01013012.1:0-11195 GCA_003314275.1 Chroogomphus rutilus | reverse complement strand
CAGAGCCTAGCCAAAACCCCAGCAGAGCCCAGCCAAAACCCCAGCAGAGCCCAGCCAAAACCCCAGCAGAGCCTCTAGCCAAAACCCTTTGCCTTGTGGCAGCCTTTGTAAGAATGGTAGCCTGGTGGCCACCTTTTCAAGGATGGCAGCCCTGCAGCCATCACTACTTACTATCCTTGCATTGATGCATTGGTGACTATAATATATATATCAAAAATATCCAAAATTAATCACACTTGTTATAGGAAATGAGTAATACAATTTTCCAATCCTATGTTCAACACATCTCTATCTATTACTATCTATGAATTGTCCTTGAGTAAGACTTCTTTATATACAATATTGCTTGTTGACCTTCCCTCTAGTATGTCAGGCTTCGGGAATGCCAAGGTGTTGGATGGGAGTGGCCAAGTCCTGCAGGCAAGGAATAGTGGCATGGCGTCAACGTGCTCATGCATTGTGCCCTACTTCCCATGCATGCCACCGATTTAGGACAGAGGGATACCCGGGAGGGTGCTGAGAGTGTCAGCTCAGGTAAAGGACTTTAGACAGGAGGAGGGAGGACAAGAAGGCGTAAACCTAGTTGATTTCCAGAACAAAGAACCATCTACATACATTGGCTACTTATATAGGTTAATAAGTGAGATGTGGAACAGAGTGGCACAAGGAATGGAGAACAATAAGGTATGAAGAATCATGTGGAGGTATTGTCCACAATGATCAAGAATAGAACAATGAAATGTGATCGAGAACAAAAGAGTGAGTGAAAATAGAACAATAGAGAGTGGCCGAACATAAAACAATAGGGCCACTGCCGAGTGACAACAAATAGTGAGTGTCCTGAGGGTAAACAGGCAAGGGGAAGGACAGGGAATAAAAGAATGATAAAGAATAGGAGGGTGGGATAGAGATAATGAACCAAATGATGAACTGAATGTACCGAGCCAAGGCCACACACTGGTGAGGGATGATATGGGTAAGGGTTGGTTGGTCGGTACTGCCGAGTAAATCAGAGCATGGTATTGTGGGCTTGACATAGTAACAAAACATGAATTCTTCTCCAATTTGTATCCCTTGATACACCCACATAAAATTGCCCATGTGAAAACCCAGGGTACCATAAGTCTATTCCTACTGTTCTGAGAGATTGCCCTTGTGACTTGTTAATTGTCATGGAAAATGCAAGCCTGAGAGGAAATTGTCGCCTATGCAATTCAAATGGCAATTGTCCTTCACTTGTTGGAATTGTGATTCTGAGGATAAATACAGTCTGTCCTGCCAATGGTCCTGAAATTATCCTCACAAACAGTACCCTGTTGGTCATTCGAACCAACCAAAGACATGTCCCATTGCAAAGTCCCTGACCTACATCCAGATTCCAAAGAAGCATTAAAGGCACTCCAAGCTTGACGTTGCATTCTCGCGTGACGGGACACGCATCGTCTCTGGGTCGAAGGATTCCTCTGTCCGGATTTGGAATGTGAACCAATTGAAATCGAGTACAGTCTCACGTGAAAGACCACGCAACTCATCTCGCCCTTTGCATGTGATTCCGGGCAAGAGAGACCGCCGACTGACGGGACACTCTCGTTGGGTGACGTCAGTGGTATTCTCCCATGATGGTACACGGGTCGTTTCTGTGTCAGAAGACAACTCAATTTGGGTCTGGAATGCCAGCACGGGAGAGGTCAGGCGTGTGCTGCAGGGTCATTCCGATTATGTGAATTGTTTGGCCTTCTCCCCTGATGGGGAGCAAATCGCGTCTGGTTCGCACGACAAGTCAGTGAGGATATGGAGTGTGGCCATAGGCAGGTTAAGGCACACACTGACGGGCCATTCAGCCTGGGTGCGGTGTGTTGCATTTTCACCGGATGGGACACGTGTGGTTTCTGGTTCAGCCGACCAATCTGTCCGGATTTGGAATACCAGGACAGTGAAGGTCGAGCGGATACTTGAGGGACATTCAGATTCCGTGCGGTGTGTTGCTTTCTCCCCTGATGGTGCACATGTTGCGGCTGGCTCGTACGACTGCTCAGTCCGGATATGGAATGCGACTACCGGGATAACAGAGCATATACTCGAGGGACATGACCATTGGGTGACATCCGTTGCCTTTTTACTTGATGGCACACAAGTCGTCTCGGGTGCGATAGATGCATCAGTTCGTATCTGGAATCTTAACACCGGCGAATCGACTCCATTGTTCGAATATGCATCCATCCCATTGCCAGACAGAAGCCGAGTCACCCATATCTTCCGAGGTGCGTTTCAAATCGTCGCTCCGGAGGAGCATCTTGTCTCTCTATCATGCACGTAGAGTACTCGCGAGGTAATGCTTTCTCGTCTCGAACCATGGGCAACCGACTGTGAGAATCCGAAAATTAATTGGTTGAATGGCATGTCCGGAACGTGAAAAACCACAATCGCTCATTGGTCATCCTTGACAAGCTGGACATGCTTGGAGCTACCTTCTTTTGTTCCCGTACGCAAGACGAATGCAGAGATGTCGCCCGGATCATTATAACTATAGCTCATGAGCTTGTGTGACGGTTCAGTTTTATCGGCCGTGCTCTCTTGAAGATTTTGGAAACAGATCCAGATACTGGGACCCGACACATGGAACTTCAGTTTAATGACCTCATTGTGACACCGATCAAAGATGCTGTGAAAGATCTTACCAAAAATTCAATTATTGTTGTCATCGATGCTTTGTGTTGGGAGTTTTAGGTGATTTATTTTGTTTATTTTTCCAAGATGAAATGGAAGTGTGAGCAGACAGGATGACTCCCCCGTCTGCGACATTATAATCGAATGTTTTTTCTGCGATGTTTGTGATTGCAAGGGTTTTGGTCACGTTTTGTTGGAATAATTATAGGTTAAAGGCAAACTCTGGTTTTTATTTAAAAATAAGAGGGACATTTTTCTAGTCCTCTTTTACGATTGACCATTGGGTAAGGGGATCCCGGTATGAATGAAAATGTTGGAGCTTTTACAGATACATACTACTGGCATAGCCAATGCTTCATTACAAGCCCAGGGTTACAATATACTATTTTTTTCCCCAAGAAGTGGGTTGTCTGCACACTGTCATCTTGGGAGCGGTCACTAGCAATAAACTCAACATCAGAGATTTAATCGAGATTCACAATGTGTACCTTGTGACCTATGGGTAGTGGCTGCTGGGTTTATTGTACAGCGTGATTAATAGACAGTCCCCAATTTATAATCAGGAATTTTACATTCAAAAAGAGCAGGGGGCGGAGAAGAGCAAATATAGTTTCTCCGACTCGTTCATGTGTAGGCAGCACACTGAGATATAATCATGCTCTGGCCGAAACACGACATATTTATAGAAAGGTATCGACGTAAAGACTTGTCCAACTGATGCCGGCCCTCTCTTTTTCCCTGGGGATGCGACGTCATTGTTCCTTTTAATGAAATTTGGATCTTCCGGACTTTCAGGGGTCCAATGCGCGCTGCGACCTGTACTCCTGTACTCATGCCTCAGAAATGCCGTCGCACCGTCCTTCCTCATGCATCCGTCATTAGAGCACAGCTTTCCACAGACTCCCTCCTTTCCCATTGTGAGGTACATCACGTAGCGTATAATCTAGCACCCTTGCCGAGGCAATGTCAAGGCACCGTAGAGCCCATATGGCCATGAAAAGCCGAACCAAGCTACCATCACAGTAAATTCAATCCATATATAAATAGAGAATACACCCTTTTGGGCAGCTTTGGCCCGGACATCCATATTAATTAATTGGTCCTGGAGTGCGATGACAAAGGATGTTCGAGTCTCTGATTGATTTGAATACTCTGGCCCCATTCTGCGGTTGGTTTCTCTGCCAAGATGGGAGAGTCTTGAGCAGGGATCAGTATTTATGCAGAATAATGTGCGAGCCCCATGGCCAGCTTTACTCTCCACCCTATTTCGTTGGACAGCTGTGCGCCACCCGACTCATTCATCCATTGTGATAACCAACGTCATCACTATAACGAATCGAGGATCCCGAGTATCAGGTCAGAGATCATTTATATATATACATTTTCAGCGCGTCCAGGGACAGGGAGAACGATTTCTGAATTTGCTGAACAACTCCTGTTATTCAGATGTCCAGGAATACAGCAGTAAGTAAAAGATAAGAGATTAATCAAAACCTCCCAATGATCTCATATCTTGTTGAGATTCCATGCTAATTGAGAAGCACAATTTGTGCCCAATATGTAAAGGTGGAAACACACCCGTCGTTTGCTTGGTCCCTTTACGTAGGAGTGTGTCCGGAATGCCTGGGTTCGTCTGTTTGACTCAATAGGTGTTCCCAGTACCATAGCACTAAAGAAAAACTCCATTCGGGGAAGTGCAGATAGTTGTTGAACTTCAAGGCGCTGACTGGAAGGTGTGGGAATAACTTATAAGCTTACAACAATCTACTGGTAATGCAGGCCCCAGCTGTATTTGTCAGTGGCAGGGGAAGGATCGTAAAATCACTCCTGCCGCCCAAATTTGATCCCGGCTATATTCGCTGGGAAGTAATATATGCATTACAGTAAAGACACATTTATATGTTCTTGAAAGTCTCTACAATAATAACCACGAGTGGGTTGCCCCGAAAGCAAGTGGTGCTAGGCGTGATTGAACTTGACAAAACAAGGTTCTGGTGTTGGGAATACAAACCGCAACGCCCGAAACCCCCGATTGGTAAGCAAGGCCATTATTGGCCGTTTTAGGTCTTGGGCAGCTGCAAGACATTCTTTTTATTCGATTTATTTTTTATATGATTTATTGTCTTCAAAGACTATAAGTAGTTACATTTTATGTACAGTCTCCCTCAGTGGTTTGACATCGCGCAAACACTGAGGTAAGATATTATTCGACACTCATATTATATTTAGCTTACCTGTATGCTACAGATATATTGTCGTATAGGAAAATATCAGTGGTTTGACATTGCGCAAATACTGAGATATATTGTCGTATAGTCTAGTTAATTTTACAGGTTATTGGGCCCCGCTCCTGCTCACATACCTTAGCATTATCTCCCGAACCTTTCCACTCCAATGTCTACAACAGCTTTAACCACCACCGATATCCTCCCCTCCTCAGTCTCAAAGCTCATGCCAAATGGTTTGAACTGGACGGCATTTACCATGCACTTCCAGGATGCCATCAAGGTGAAGGGCTTGTGGGGATATTTCGATGGTACCGCTGCCTGTCCCACTCTCAGCTCACCTCCCACTGCTAAAGAAGAGGTGGCCCTTGCTCAGTGGACAAAGGATGACCATTTAGCGAAAGCCCTGCTCACTCACCATATCCTGGACTCAACCCTCATATGAGTCCATAGTAAAACATCCCTTAAAGACCGATGGGATGTAATACGGACCAAGTACTCAACCAAAGGGGCCTTCGCTCAGGCCGATTTGTGCTCCCAGTTTATGGAGTCGAAATGTCCTGACAAAGGAAATGTCCATGAATTTCTAGATAACCTCCGAGTCAAAAAGGAGGAACTAGCAACTTATGGGGTGAACATCAAAGAGAAAGACTATCATTTCACCATTATCAAGTCCCTACCCTCTCACCTATCTTCTTTTGCATCAAATTTGCTTGCTGGAACTAAATTATACAGCTCATCAAAAATGATTGACCCAGACAAGCTCATTTCACTCACATCAGAAGAGTATGAGTGTCATCAAGCTCAATGTGCTCGTCACAATGCAAGCATCCCTAAAGGAACTGAAAAGGACGAAGCTCTGTCCGTAGCTTCTAACAGCAAAGGGGGACGCACTCTGCGAAAAGTGCCTGGGACCTGTTGGAACTGTGGAGATAAAGGGCACTACAGGAACAAGTGTCCTAAACCTGCACACATTACTGGAGATAAGAAAAACGACTCACAGACGAAGAGTGGCATGGCTAATGCTGCTGTCCAATCTGATCTCGAGATCGAAAGTGCCTTTATGGCCGACAAGCTCTTTGAGTCTGACTCAGAGCTCCCAGAACTTGTGTCAGTTTCAGACTCTGACTCTGATATCAAAGTTATCGAGGACAGCATGGAAGACTGGTTCTCCGAGATTGGCGATGACCCTGATAGTGAAATGGAAAAGTCACCTGCAACTGATGAAAGCAATATGTTTTCGCTTATCAGTGATGGCTCGAACCTCGCTGGCATCGATCTGGAAGACACACACGCTGTTTGCATTGAAGTTGACAAATCAACTGCAAACTCACCTTCTATTGAAGTGTACGACTCGGGGTGTACAAGGCATATTACACCCTATCATGATGAAGTTAAAAACTTCGTCGAAATTCCTCCTAAGTGATTCCAGGCTGAAAATAGACAGAGTTTTAATGCAGTAGGAACCGGAGAAATGGTTATCGATGAACCAAATGGTGTCGATGTCTCCAAACTGAAGCTCCAGAAGTTTTGTACTCACCTGATATGGGTTACACGCTCGTGTTGGTCGGACAACTCAACGATGCCAGTTTTGCCGTGACATTTGCAGATGGCAAGTGTGTTATACGAAGGGAAAGTAGAGAACAAGTTGGCACAATTCAGAAATCCGGACATGGCTTATACCGAGTCACTCATGAGTGCAATATAGCAAATTCTGCAATGGAGACACTCACTTTGGAACAACTCTACTGTCGCCTAGGTCACATTTCACCTGAAGCAGCTAAAAGACTCGTCACCAAAGGTTTTGTAATGGGGATCAAGCTAGATGGCTTACCTTTGGTGGACCCCTTCTTTTGTGAATCATGCGTATATGCGAGAGTGACCCACAAGTCCGTCCCCAAGATCCGAGAAGGCAAACATGCCTCCCATTTTGGCGACAAAATACATAGTGACCTGTGGGGACCAGCACCAGTTGCAACGAAGGCTGGAAAGTGTTATTATATCACTTTCACAAATGATATGACACTGTCAAGCTTTGGGTACTGACAGACTTCAGTACTGCCGAGGGGTCGGGCGGACAATGGCCAAGTCCTGCAGGCCAAGAGTAGTGGCGTTGGCTTCAACGTACTCATGTGTTGGCTTCAACGTACTCGTGCATTGCACCCTACTTGCCGTGCATGCCACCAATTTGCAACAGACAGATACTTGGGAGGATGCTGGTGATGCTGGCCCAAGTTGAGGACTTAACAGAGGGGAAGAAGGTAGAAGGGCCTAAGCCTAGTCGATACCCAGAATGAGGAAATATGTACATGCATGTCCTACTTATATAGGTTAAGAAGCGACATGTGGAATAAGGAATGTGAGACAACAAGGTATGCAGAGCATGTGGTTATTGTCCACAATGAGTAAAATTAGAATGAAGGAATGTAAAACAGGGACAGAACAATAAAAGATAGGATAATAGAAATGTGGCCAAGGATAGGACAATAGGAAGTGCCCGATTATAAAACAAGGGCTGTGATTGAGGATAAGACAAGGACAGAAAGTCCTGAGGTGAGACGGACTGAGGTGTGAGGAGTAGGCATGTGGGTGGTGGATGTGCCGAGCCGAGACCGGTGTACCAAGTGATATGCATGTGGTGTAGACACTTGGACGTAGACATAGAATGGTTGCTTGGTTGGCACTACCAAATAGATGGTCTCGGTATGTGTACTTGACAGTGTTATTATACTGGGCTACTACCTTCGTTGTCATCACTCACATCCCTGGACCCAATGGGAATATTGCATTGAGTTTAGTACGATTTAACTGCAAGTTCACTCTCACTTTCCATAGAGACTATCACTATCAGGTGGTCACTCAGCCTCCTGCATATCTACAGTTACTGTCATGTGTTTATTGTTGTGGTCTGCCTAAATTGACAGAAAAGTCTCTATAAATGTTTACTCTACACTCCAGGCTGATAATTGTGTCATATACAGTGCCTGATTTTGCGTCCAACATTCAACATTCACCAGCTACCCCACATAGGATATAGGGCAAGTTTCTCAAAGAACCTTCTTTCTAATCCATATCTCCCACACTGTCCATATATATTACTATACCTCTCACATACATCTCAAGAGAATGAGACACTTGTACACCTAGTGATTGGTGCGGGTATTGGAAACCCGGGTGGGTAGCGGGTATGGGTAGCACAGGTAAGGGTCAGGGTCAGGATTTCCAACCTGGCCCAAACCCATACCCGCAGGTGGGTTTTTGCAGGTATGCTTACATAAGTCACAGGTATGGTTATATAAGCAAGGTTCAGCGCTAACCTCACTTATATAAGCGAGGTTAGCGCTGAACCTCGCTTATATAACTGTACCCGCGCTGCCATCATCTTCATCAATGTCGGAACCACTGCCAAGCACTTTGCCTTTACTTTGCAATTTGGCCCAATCTGGACCAGAGCAGGACTTTACTTGGTTGTTAGCAATGCTGCCCATGCCGCCATAGCCCCATTCGACAAATTTGGGCTCATACAAGTCGGGCTTGCCGTTCTGAGAGGCAGACAAACGGTGACCATAGACTCCACCATTGAGCATGCGCTGGCCATCCTTGCGACCCTTGTTGGAAAAACCGTCAGACATGACTGGCGCTAGAGGAACGCTATCTTGATATACCCGGGAGCGCTCAGCTTCCTTTGAGGAGATGACACGGCTGATGCGGCAGGCCAGAGGTACACCAGCCTTGTGCCGAGAGCATCCAGGACGCGAACTGTAAGTCCAGGAGCCAAACGTGTCGCATTGACAGCTGACACGGCAACAGCAATCGCGCAGACTGGCGCAAGGGGCACAGACACGGTGGTGTGCTCATGCATTTGTGCCAAGCTGTATGATGGGCTGGAGGTCACCGCGGAGGGCATCCAGGATGCAAAATGTAAGTCCAGGAGCCAAATTTGCTGGTGGTTCTTAATGACATGTCAAAAACTGACTTACCAGTATCCAAACCGACTGTTACTGCTGCACCTCCAATCACTGAAACAAATCCAACCGATTCCGAGAGTGAAATACCTGCAAAACGTATATGCAAACCTAGTCAGCACATCCGGGACATTCTAGAAGGTCATGGCACCTCAACTCACTGACTATCCGACCCTGCTATCACAACAGGAATCTAACTGCCCACCATCACAGAGAAAGCTACTCAAGTTCTGGAGGGAGAGGGATTAGCTGATTGGATGATGTTGACAGAAGACGCAAACGAGTACTTACTAGTAGCTGAAACAAGCGAGGTTGAGGCTATAGAGCCCCGATCCTTGGCAGAAGCGAGTGTCAAGCTTCGGGTACTGATGGACTTTGGGACTGCCGAAGGGTTGGGCAGACAATGGCCAAGTCCTGCAGGCCAAGAGTAGTGGCATTGGCTTCAACATACTCGTGTGTTGTGCCCTACTTGCCATGTGTGCCACCAATTTGCAACAGACAGATACTCGGGAGGATGCTGACGATGCCGGCCCAAGTTGAGGACTTAACAGAGAGGAAGAAGGTAGAAGGGCCTAAGCCTAGTCAATACCCAGAATGAGGAAATATATACATGCATGTCCTACTTATATAGGTTAAGAAGCGACATGTGGAATAAGGAATGTGGAACAATAAAGTATGCAGGGCATGTGGATGTTGTCCACAATGAGTATAATTAGAATGAAGGAATGTAAATGAGGATGGGACAATGAAAATAGAATAATAGGAACATGGCCAAAGATAGGACAATAGGGAGTGGCCAATTATAAAAAAAGGGGGTCATAGCCGAAGTTAAAACAAGGATAAGATGTCCCAAGGTAAGATGGGTCAGGGAATGAGGGGTGGAACGGGTAGGATTATTGGGTTGATGAGTAGGATAAGGTGGGTAAGGAATGGGGATGTCAAGTCCGCAACACCGAGTACCGGCTCACTTGGGAATACCGACCAACCGGCCCTTGCCTACATCATCTTGCACTACCACGCGGCCTCGGCTCGGTACACCTGGTACATCATCTGGACCACTCCTCTTGTCCTATCCTCTCCATTGTTCCTTCACCCCCTATCCACTCCTTGACTCGCTCCCCCTGAAACATATTACTATCTCATTATTGTTTGGTCGCAGCCCTATTGTTTTATCTCTGGTCATCATTGTTCTATTTCCTCCTCCACTCCCTCATTATCTTGTCGTCAGCCATCCTCTATTATTCTAATCTCGCTTACATTCCTTATTCTATTCTTGATCACTGTGGAAAATGCCTCCATGTGGTTTCTTCATACCTTATTGTTTCCATTCCTTACGCCACCCTGTTCCACATCTTGCTTCTTAACTATATAAGTAGCGGGATGTATATAGATAGTTCCTCACTCAGAATATCAAATCGGTTCACACCCCTTTGTCTGTTTCCTATCTCTAAAGTCCTTCGCTCGAGCCGACGCCCTCGGCATCCTCACGGGACTCCTCTTACTATCCAAATTAGTGGTGCGGATGGAACAGCAGGGTGCAACGCACGAGCATGTTGAAGCCTAGCCACTCCAGAATGGTTTGCAGGACTTAACCGATATCTCGGCGTTACCGAATCCTAACAGGGGATGAGGAATGGGAACGAGGGATGTGCCGAACTGGGGACGGTGTATTAAGTATGTTGCTTGGTCACCAGCTGGGTACTTGGTCGGCACTGCCGAACTACCGGGCCTCAGTATGTGCACTTCACAGCGAGACGCTATCCAGACTAGGAGCTATGGGAGAGCACTATACATGAAGAATTAGCCGTACTAAAGGAGGCTGGGACTTGGGAAATCACCGATCCACCTAAAAACACTAACATCATCGGCTCAAAGTGGGTCTTCCATGCCAAAAAGGACGCTGCAGGCAACGTTGTCCACTACAAGGCCTGCCTAGTTTCACAGGGTTTCTCCCAGGTACCTGGTGTCAACTATTTTGACACATTTGCCCCTGTTGCAAAATTAGCCTCAATCCGAACCGTACTAGCCCTAGCTGTTGTGACGAACGGTGGAAGGAATGGAGAGAAGGGAGTGAGGGATGAGAAAAGAATCAAAACACACATGAACATATATTCTGTATAAATCTGGAGAGAATAGTGTAAACTAGTGTACAGAAGATGTATTAGTGAGCATGCAGTGGAAAGTAGTACAGAACACGGACTTACTAGTAGTTACCGTGTGAGGGACTCAAACCGGCGGCGACTTAGATGCTAAGTGCCCGGATGACCAGGAGGTATAGGGGCCAGAGGAGCCAAAATGTATGGAATACAGAAGGAGACGAAGGGAAAACAGATAGGAG
>QLPI01013010.1:0-14832 GCA_003314275.1 Chroogomphus rutilus | reverse complement strand
CTCTATCCAAGGATCCCATACACTATGAGGAACACTCATTAATATTCTCATGAATTTAGGAGTGCATTTTCCATGACACTGTCTACCCGGCCCCATACCTAATCCCAAGGGCCAGCTCACTTCATCTGGACATGGTGGGAAGGGGATACACTGGCATGTGGTTTCTTATTCAGTCTATTTCATTATATTCTATTTCCATATTCCTCCTGTGAAGTTTTCATCCATATAGTCTCCACCGCATATATATGGGTGTACCACATGCACAGCCGCATTTGGCCAGCTTCCAAACTTCACTCCGTGAAGTTTTCACTTATAAAATAGTTATAAATAGGTTTCCTATTTTATATAAAGTACTAGTAATCTGTAGTAGTATAACAAGGAATTATAACAGTAGTTCTTCCCCCATCATACTAGCCATTAGGCTACACTTGAATATCCTTTCCTCACGCTGAACTGAAGGTTAAGCGCCAAGCGCACTTTCCTATTTAGGAGTAGGGCACCAACTACTCATCGTACAGCAAGGCAGGGTCACAGTTGGGTTTCCAACATCGTACTATTATATTATATGACTACACATTATATCTTACTTGTGGGAGAGCCACAAATCGTTAAACTGGCACTTTGGTGCACAGGCCGGTTTCCTGGTATGGTGCCTAAGCAGAGAGCAAACCCGGGACTGAGCTCCGAGTAGAATTGCCATAGGGCAATACTTTCCCTATAGATAAATATAGATAAATTCACAGTAAATCTATAGGGATATTCCCCTAATTCTCCAACCAACTCTCCCATATAATAGCACGGGAAAACCCCAGGAAACCCTATCTGCCATACCCAACTACACGGTACTCAACAGACTTCATGCCGCCAGGAATTGAACTCTCGACATTGATGTGCTCAATCCCTTTATCGTCCACATAGTGCTTGATGTCATCCGTGGCAACTTGACTCGTCCTGGGATCCTGGCCCTTAACCGTTATAGCCGGCTCATGCTGCTCGAGCCTAAAGCCCATTGAAAAAGGCTGTGGCATCTGGGAGTGACACGTAAATGACACACCCAATATGCCAGATCCTTAGCTGTGAAAATGTTGCACAGGCCCTCCTCGTCCATGAACAATACACAGTCTGTGCACTTGGTGGTGCCAGCTTGCATCAGACATGCTGATCGTCTCTGGTACTGTTAGAGCAGGGCTGGGTTTGAGTTCTGCGATGGGGTGCTTGCTGCCCTTCTGGCTGTGCAGACCTTCCGAAATGGAAACGCCGCCACGGGGGGCTTGCAGCCCTTCTGGTTACGCAGACCCACCAAAGTGGAAATCACAGGTAGGGCACCCGACATGATGCATGACCCTATGCACACCTGCCCACTCCAGTTCCCGACACCCCCTTCACCGTTGCACCATTGCCATCGCCGTCGCTGCCTTCACTGTTGCGCCATCACCGTTGCACCATTGCCATTGCCGTCACCACCTTTGCCGTCGCGCCATCACAGCCTTTGCCATCGCCATCGCCATTGTGCCATCGCCATCACTGTTGTGCAATCGCCATTGCCATCATCGTTGTGCCATTTCCATTGCCATCGCACCATCACCATTGCTGTCGCGCCATCACTATCGCCGTCATGCCATCACCATTACCGTCGTGCCTTCGCCATCATGCCATTGCCATTGCCGTCGTGCCTTCACCATCATGCCATCGCCATTGCCGTTGCACCATCGCCATTGCCGTTGCACCATCGCCATTGCCGTTGCACCATTGCCATTGCCGTTGCACCATTGCCATTGCCGTTGCACCATTGCCATTGCCGTTGCACCATCGCCATTGCCGTTGCACCATCACCATTGCCACCATCCATAGTGCGCCACCGTCTATAGTCAGGTAGATGGAGGCACTCACCTGGGATGTTGGTTAGTGGTTTGCATAGGGAGTGCCCGTGGTCATCGATGGCAAGGGAGCGTCATGCAGCTGTGTCGATGACGGAGCAGTTCCTGTATATGTGTGGCCATCGCAGTCAGAAGTGGTGCATGTATCATCTTAGTAATCATTGAGAACCGGTAATAATGTCATTCGATTGCAGGGACCTCTTGATGGTGGTTGGGGAGTGTGGTGTTTGTCAAGTCCTAGGGGAAGTCTTTCCTCCATCATGCATGACACGGTGACACCAGGGCACCACATGTCCAGACAGCCTCACATGTGGGGGGGTCAGGAGGTGGAGTGTTCAGGTGTGCACTGCATCGTGCATGTGGTCGGGAGCATGGCAATGGTGGGAGGAAGGATGTCGGCACATGGTGGGTGCAGAACACAAACATGCAGTGTCCAGCACACACCGAGGTCTTTCCTCCACCATGCACGATGCTGCAACAGCAGCACACTGCATGTCCAAACAGCCCCACATGGTGGGAATGTTAGGAGGTGCAATGTGCAGGTGTGCACCGGATGGGGTGGGTGGTGGGGGAAGGAAAGGAGACATGGTTGTTTGAACCAGTCACATGACTGTGTTTGGATTTTTGGTCACATGATGTGAGAGGGTGGGAATGGATTATATAAATGCTGACCAATTAGCTTATCTAAAATCGCCCACAAGTGCCACAATCAACACTTTTATAATAGATAGAGATTGGCCTTATTCTGTTTGCTGTTTGGGTTCTTCTTCATGGGATACAATTATCTTTTACGCTATTTGAAAACAACACAACTCGACCGTGGAGCTCCTGTACTTTCCGATAGCCATTGCGCATATTATTGCAGGAATTTACCTGATAGAGATTGTAAATTGAAACGGTGGCTTCTTTCATTGCATTTGTTGTTGACTGTCATGTGATAATAATCTTAAGGTGCGTGTATTCACTCTACCATAATGTTTCATTTCACACCTGTGGCATGTGATGGATTAAACAATTGGGGACAAATTAAACAATCGGTGTCAAATGACAAAAGGCAACTCCTTCATAGATATTGGCGGACTTGTTATTCTGGTTCCAGGACGATGCTGACAATCTGCAATGCGTGGCAGAACCAGTGTTGATGGTAGTCCACCTCTTCATGACGGCTGTTGCCCAAAAACTGTTATTCCGCGAGTCGGGCTCGTTGGAAGCGATGTATCAGCCGAACTTCGATATAGACTGTGTTAATATGGAAGGATTCATTTTTGCCGAAATGTTTGAGGAAGAACTAGGTAAAAAGGCAAATCCTCCCAAAATTCTGCTGAGATTTTCCAATTATTCACTCCTGTTGTTCGATTGTCCGATTCCATATACTGAATAAATTGAATATCGTTTTTATGTGCCCAGATTTATGTCAACTATCTTCTTTCACATAGGCGAAACACCCTTCCTCTTTCGTCAACATGGAAAGTTGTTGCACCATGTTCAAGAGGGCTCATGATCATCGTTCAGATTCAATTGGAAATCCTTCACAGCGAAAGAAAATGAATGTCGAGTCAGGGTTGAGGATGTCGATGCGATCCATACAGTTGCTCATGAGCGCTTTTTGGCTGCGCGACGCCCACACGAAGCCAAAAGAGTATTGCTATTCCGGACCAGCCGGCTGTGGGGCGGACGCCGGGGTCAGCTCTTCTCAAGTTTGCCACAAGAAAAGGCAAATATTCATTTTCGGGATACAGTTCAGCCCTAGAACTCACGGGAGTGTTATCGGGGGTTCGTTTTCTTCTCGTAAGTTCACTCTTCTTGAGCCATTTTTCTATGCGTATAGTTCACAACAAGACCCAAGACTCTCTAACATAAGTTGTGCCCTTCTTGCTTCAAAGTCCAGAGCTCACTGATTTCATCGCACCGTTCTTCGGGTCTACCACAACCGTCTCATTTTTCTCTATGCATGGGTCCCCAAGCAATTCATCTGGCTTCCTATCGTTCTGTCAACTGCTACCTTATGGTCTTTGGACCCCATCCTCCATGGAATTCCGTTGCCGAAACTGGCGAAACGACACTTGACTCTGGTAGGGGCGGTGGCTTATGCCATACGCTAGACACTAAGATAGATTCCGTGTGTATCTTCCGACTTCACCTCAGCCAACCCTGGATTCTAGGCAACCCCTATTGCGCGTAGAAGGGCTATCAACAGCACTCTAGGACAAATGTTTTAATTCTGGAAAGAGTCGATAGTCACAAATGTTTGTATACTCCTGGGAGTATATTGTACATTTAGGGAAGAGCAACAGGCGAACAATATGATCATACACTGCATCAAGCTTTGAAATGGGATTCTATGTAGAGGTGATGAGTTGTCTGAGAGAGTCTGGAGAGAAAAATGTGTACCTTCGTCGCGTACCTCGGGCATTCCTCCTGGTTTTCGCTTCACTGGGTCGGGAGGGTGGTCACATCGACATTTGGCGGCTGACCAGTAGCCGGGCGGTTGAAGTCCTGGTCGAGTCCCACATTGGGGCTGAAAAACCCGCCGTTGCGGAGGTAGAAGCCACCGGCGTCCAGGCCGCCAGCGTAGTCCAAGCGCTGTGCGCTGGTCGCGGTGGCGTCGCCTTCGAAGTGACCTGTAGTGAGCTCGGTCCATTTGCCGGCGGTGCCCGCGGTGCTGAGCGCCCACTGGTTACTGAACGTCACTTGACGACCCTTATAGCCGCTTCGAGGGTCAAAATTCTCCAGGAAAGAATGGACCCTGGCCTGATAGGTGTTGGTGGCAGGACGCCTCCAGGTGGCGAGGTATTGCCACTGGTTCCCGGGCGAAGGGTAGAACCACGCCGAGAAGAGAGTGTTACCTGTATTACCTTCGGGACGAATGCGTGTGATGAACTTGTAGGTGATGCCGGCCGCCCAATCGAACACTAGGTACGACTGCCCTCCTGTTCCCTCACCACTGAAGCGGTCGACAACGACTCCTGCGCCCTGGCTCAGCAGCGTGGTCTGCGGGCCTTTGTCTGGGTCCCAAATGGAGAAGATAATCCAGCGCTCAGTTTCGTGGACCTGCATGCCGCAGTATCCACCGTCAAAGCCCGCAACCACGAAGTACGAGTCGAGGACATCCTGGCCCACAGGAACGGTCACTTCGTTGTAGAAGTACTCGTGGTTGGCCGGCATGGTCGTGTAGTGCATGTAAACCGATGGGCCGCGGAGCGACCAGATGAAATTTGCCTGGTCGTTGGCGCAGTTGACCGTAGTGTCCGTGTCCACGATCAAGTCCGACACGTTACCAAAAAAGGTACCGGATTTGCTCTTGCCCTGCATTTCCACCTTCACATAGCCGGGACCCTGCGCATAGACAATGCAGACTAGATAGGTTTTGGCAGTCATGTCGGCGAGGTCGACGTCGAACGGGACTCCGCGGACCGCGACAATGACCGTGCTGGTTTTGCTGCCAATGAGGTACGCGTTCATTTGGATCTTCAGTGTGGCGCTGGCGGCGATGTGGAAGAACACACTAATGATGGTGCTCTGGTCTGTCCAGTGGTCAAGGCCATAGTCTGTGATGACCTCAGTAGCTCCCGTAGGCGAGTTCGTGATAAAGGCATTGCCTCCCAAGGGCACGGTGTATTTTTTTGTTGTCATGGTAGTAGAGATGTCGACGCTTGCATTTCGATTCAAGTCAGCGAGCAGACACACTTATAGCAGAGGAAAGGAAGGGCTGTTTTGGGGCTACACCCCACTCATGCTGAACATCCCCGTTCTGTTCCGAGTAGTGCCCATCCTCGTTCATTTCCCTTAGCAGGTCACATATGGAAGAGCTCGAAGATGGCTCGGTTTATGGTTTTTCCCGGGTCGAAGATACGCACGGGATGCGGGAGTGTCCAGTGGGTGTTGCAGGGAACATCTTTGCGGCGTGCAACTACTACTCTTGTGCTCTTCCTCCTATCTCCGTGCATTTCCCTTGGCAGGTCGTTACGTGGCCACACTCACCTTTCTCACCCCTCTCTCTCTGTTGTCTCTTTCTTTGTTTTATTTCTTTCATCCCATTATCCTTTCATGAACTTCTTGGCATATGACGTTGGCACGGCTGGTGCGTTTGGTCCTTGGCTTTTTAAATATTTTTGGTACATCATATTGAAGATCTTGACCGTCAAGATATAATGTTAGCCAGCTGCTTTGGGCTCTCACTCTTTCTATTCATTTTCTGAAGGGGCAAATAAATAAATAAATAAATAAAAATTGTGCATGTGGTGAGATGGAGAAAATGAGGGAGTAAGTCAAAGTTACCATAGGAAATAGCAGGCATAAGTGTTGTTACTATAGAGGCAACAGGTAAAGACACAAGGGAGTCGGGCAGGAAGAGAGGGTTGATGGACATGGTAAAACGACAGGTATATGCTCCATGAAAGGATACAGTGAGGCATTGAAGCCAGGGAAATCAGTCAGACAACTTAGATACATTTTATTATTCAGTTTGATTCCTAGTTATGATACACAACAATTATATGGCACGTAAGTGCCCAAATGACCAGATGAGGCAAGACTCCAGTGGGCCGATCATCAGATAGACACAGGGTATATAAATACATGAGGGAGCAAGGACAAGTTCGGGAAGGAGAATAGAGGTGAGAACGCACAACAATGATGAAGAAGCAGGTGCATACATGCAGCCATTGAGTGCTGCTTGATAGGCATAGGATATTACACATGGGATGGGATTTAGGGGTGAGTGCCCATGACAGAACAAGCAGACAAAATAAATTCTACATAGATTAAAAACGCATCGCTACACCCTTCCACCCTTAGTTACCCATACAGTCACTGACAATAACACAGCAATCCACTTTGGATCAGCTCAATGCAGTTTATCAACATCTCATTGATTCCAAGTAACTACAATAGTTTACAGATGAGAGTTATAAGTACTAGGTAGCTAGAACTACTATAAATCAGGCTCACACACATAAATGTTCCTCTCTTGGCACTTTGGCACTTTTGTGCATTATTGATATCCCAATTGGGAAAGAATTTCATTGGTGTTGTATTTGGGCCACCCAACTGACTGGAACAATCTTTAGATGTTGTGCATACTAGTGTCATCATTGTTGAATATGATGGCATACCATGCCATGCCAAGATGGAATATAGGATAGGTTGAAAATGCAAGGGTGATCATATGGCTGAAACAGGGATATGCTAAATTGCCTACTAAGCAATGGGGAACTCAGCAATGTCACCCTAACACCCATCACCATTTCCATCCACATGTAGGTATGGAGTACCACCCTAATTGAAACTATCTGGGCCAAATTGGACATGGCCTGAGATGTCATTCACCATTATTTTAACCTGAGCATCTAGATTGATATGTTCTATAACCAACCATGAATCTGTGGAGCTTAAATCTAATTGATGCCTCAGGCATGGCATTGGTTCCAGAATTTGTCATATAGCAAGCTCTGTTTCCAGAAGTTCAAGAGGACAATCCCCTCCCCATCCAACCTAAATTCATTTACGATCCTGCTCATCAGCAAGGATGTTTTCATATATCTCTCTATCATCGAGGCTCAGGAAAATTGCTTATAGTATGTCTAGTGGCTACATGCTATGGGAAACACATTGGCACCCCATCCATCATAAATTCCTGTGACAAAGTGATGTCAGAGTGTGATGATTGTTGATGGGAAGAGAGTATACAGTTGAAGAAGGGACATGGAAAAGATCATCTCAATTTTTTTCAAATGCATGCTCATTGAGTTGGTTTCATTCTGAAGTCTATCCCTGGCACCTCATTCAATTATAAGTATATCTGACCAGGATTGTAATCTTGTTAACACATTGATTTTTTCATACTCCATTTTTCCAGTGAGTAGCCCAACTTTTCTCATTTGAAACAAATTCATGAATGACATCTCCGGCCACGTCCAATTTGGCCCAGATAGTTTCAATTAGGGTGGCACTCCATACCTACATGTGAATGGAAATGGTGATGGGTGTTAGGGTGACATTGCTGAGTTCCCCATTCCTTATTAGGCAATTCAGCATATCCCTGTTTCAGCCATATGATCACCCTTGCATTTTCAACCTATCCTATATTCCATCTTGGCATGGCATGGTATGCCATCATATTCAACAATGATGACACTAGTATGCACAACATCTAAAGATTGTTCCAGTCAGTTGGGTGGCCCAAATACAACACCAATGAAATTCTTTCTCAATTGGGATATCAATAATGCACAAAAGTGCCAAAGTGCCAAGAGAGGAACATTTATGTGTGTGAGACTGATTTATAGTAGTTCTAGCTACCTAGTACTTATAACTCTCATCTGTAAACTATTGTAGTTACTTGGAATCAATGAGATGTTGATAAACTGCATTGGGCTGATCCAAAGTGGATTGCTGTGTTATTGTCAGTGACTGTATTGGTAACTAAGGGTGGAAGGGTGTAGTGATGAGTTTTTAATCTATATAGAATTTATTTTGTCTGCTTGTTCTGTCATGGGCACTCACCCCTAAATCCCATCCCATGTGTAATATCCTATGTCCATCAAGCAGCACTCAGTGGCTGCTTGTATGAACCTGCTTCTTCATCATTGTTGTGCTTTGTCACCTCTATTCTCCTTCCCCAACTTGTCCTTGCTCCCTCATGTATTTATATACCCTGTGTCTATCTGATGATCGGCCCACTGGAGTCTTGCCTCATCTGGTCATTTGGGCACTTACGTGCCATATAATTGTTGTGTATCATAACTAGGAATCAAACTGAGTAATAAAATGTATCTAAGTTGTCTTTGCATGTGCGACTGATTTCCCTGGCTTCAATGCCTCTCTGTATCCTTTCATGGAGCATATACCTGTCGTTTTACCATGTCCATCAACCCTCTCTTCCTGCCCGACTCCCTTGTGTCTTTACCTTCTCCCTCTATAGTAACAACACTTATGCCTGCTATTTCCTTTGGTAACTTTGACTTACTCCCTCATTTTCTCCATCTCACCACATGCACAATTTTTATTTATTTATTTATTTATTTATTTATTGCCCCTTCAGAAAATGAATAGAAAGAGTGAGAGCTCAAAGCAGCTTGCTAACATTATATTTTGACCGTCAAGCTCTTCAATATGGTATACCAAAAATATTTGAAAAGCCATGGACCAAACGCACCAGCCGTGCCAACGTGATATGTCAAAAAGTTCATGAACGGATAATGGGATGAAAGAATGAAATAAATAAATCAAAGAAAGAAGACAACAGAGAGAGAGGGGTGAGAAAGGTGAGTGTGGCCACGTAACGACCTGCCAAGGGAAATGCACGGAGATAGGAGGAAGAGCACGAGAGTAGTAGTTGCACGCGGCAGAGAAGTTCCCTCCAACACCCACTGGACACTCCCGCATCGCGTGCGTATCTTCGACCCGGGAAAAACCATAAGCCGAGCCATCTTCGAGCTCTTCCATATGTGACCTGCGAAGGGAAATGAACGAGGATGGGCACTACTCGGAACAGAACGGAGATGTTCAGGATGAGTGGGGTGTAGCCCCAAAACAGCCCTTCTTTTCCTCTGATATAAGTGTGTCTGCTCGCTGACTTGAATCGAAATGCAAGCATCAACACCTCTTCTACCATGGCAACAAAAAACACCGTGCCCTTGGGAGGCAATGCCTTTATCACGGACACGCCTGCGGGAGCTACTGAGGTCACACCGACTATGGCCTTGACAACTGGACCAACGGGAGCACCATCATTAGCGTGTTCTTCTGTATCGCCGCCAGCGCCTCGTTGAAGATCGAAATGAACGCGTACCTCATTGGCAGCCGCACCAGCAGGGTCAGTGTCGCGGTCAACGGATACCCGTTCGACGTCGACCTCGCTGGCACGACTGCCAAAACCTATCAAGTCGGCACTGTCTATTTGTTCGGTCCCAGGTACGTGAAGGTGGAAATGCATGGCAGGAGCAAATCCGGTAGCTCTTTTGGTAGCGTGTCGGACTTGATCGTGACCACGGACACTACGGTCAACTGCGCCAACGACCAGGCGAATTTCTACTGGTCGTGCCGCGGCCCATCGCTTCACATGAACTACACCACCATGCCGGCCAACCACGAGTACTTCTACAAGGAAGTGACCGTTCCTGTGGCCCAGGATGTCGTCGGCTCGTACTTCATGGTTGCGGGCTTTGACCGTGGATATTGCGGCATGCAGGTCAAAGAAACGGAGCGCTGGATGATCTTCTCCGTTTGGGACGCCGCCAACGGCCCGCAGACCACGCTGCTGAGCCAGGGCGCAGGAGTCGTTGTCGACCGCTTCAGTGGTGAGGGAACAGGAGGGCAGGCGTACCTACCGTTCAATTGGGATGCCGGCACCACCTACAAGTTCATCACACGCATTCGGCCCGAGGATAATACAGTGGTCGTGCAGTCGCGTCGTATGCTCGTCTAATCGCGTCGTCGTGTGCGCAGGCGACATGGCAGAAGGTGTGAGCAAAAAGTTGCTCGGCACCGCCTCGCTCGGACTTTGCCGGAAAAAAGACGTACAAAAGACGGCCGCTGCAACACGGCGGCAGAGCGCGAATCGTTTTTCCTTTCGTTTTCATGGTCACTTTCAAAATTACAAAAAAAAAAAAATCTATCTTTGTCCATCGTCTTTATATCAGTGCGCCGCTTTTTCAGTGTGGAACTGAGATACCGAACTCATTTACAGCCACACGAGACCCTTCAAACAAATGGGCGCTCAACTGCTGCCAAGTGAATCCGTTAATCTATTTTAAATTACTTTATTAATCTCGACTCTCTTCTTGTCTCATGTCTCATCTTCATATACACCTCGTGTCTGTCTTGTCTTCCTATCCAGTTACTATGATATGCCTTGAGGCAGGCATCTGGCTCCAACCGATATCCATTCCTCGTCTGCCTATACAATGGCCACTCATGCAAACAAGTTCACAAGTGCCGTCAAGCTTTCTCAGCGACTTCAGGATGGTGCTTGTTCCCCAATCATCATTTTCATTTTCATTTCATGACGCTAATTTTTACGGTCAGGTAAGGCCAGTGGTCCAAGACATAACCAAATAATCTGGCCTCTGGGAATTATTGTATTAACCTTGAACCCTTTTGTTCTCTATTATCTTAAAGCCCGGTTCATTCGGATGTAGCAATGGTCTCTCTCAACTCTTTTCAATGCTGCCACTCATTTTTGCATTCCCCAACCGAGGCAAGATTGCGGGACCGCGCATTACCTACCAGTTTTCCTTAATCTTGCTTTCCAGACTGACATTTCTGTTAAGTCTTTGTGCGGCGAAGGCAGTCACAAATGTAATACCTGATTGCGTGAAGTCCTGAAAGGAGCAATAATGAAGGATATTCTCCTGTTGGTTGGCCGTCGGCAAGATTGATATCATACTCAGCCCAGATCTCCACACTAGGTATTTCACATTACATGCTGTGATCCGAGACGCTATCCGTTTCCTACGCTCGATATCAACCCTCCTCATTCCTGTTGCTGCTTCCTTTGTCTTACTACTGGCAGAGAAATGGGCTCAACTGCTGGGGTCACGGATTTACCATAATGGCAACTCATGTAAGATGTTGCCTGATTGGGTTTTGAGAGCCTGATAAAAAGGTTTCTGGATTTTTGCTTGGATAAACGGGCCCAAAAAGTAACAATTGGCAAAGCATGGATTTTTTTTAATCACTTCCGTCACCAGCATCATCTTGTCACATCTTTTGAACGATACTCTGCACCTGCTTCTAGGCCTCAGTAACGATGACGCCGTGCTCGACCTCGACCTCATTCTTCTCCCACCCCATCAATCGCGCAGCCAATGGCAAATTGGTCGCCGAATACAAATACCTCAGCAGTCCCTTCACGTTCATCCCCATGATCAATGTTATTTTTTACTTGGTTATCTTTTTCTCTACTATGTTCAACAAATATTACTTGGGAGTGTAGTATTGGTACAGGTGGGTTATGCTGCAACTGCATTTATATCTACATGGATCAGAGCAGGTGAAATAGTTTCACAAGGTTTCAAATCTCAAGTTCAGAACAGAACCTTCAGTGTCTTCCGATAAATGATCAATTTTTCTCCCGTACAGACTTGATCAAAAATGCTGAACCTAGTAGAGAACATTATTGTTGTCATTCTACCACACCTTTTTGCCATTGTTGGAGGTCAGACATGTACACCTTCTAATCCATGAACATTGAGGACAGCATTGAAAAAAAACTTAGGATTTGAAATACTGTCATTTCAGTTACGCAGCTTCCATGCATCAAGACATGCCTTACCATAAAGGAAATATGGGAAATCACCATAGGGAGAGAGAGAGATATTCAATTATGGTGCTTGAAGCGCTGAGCGCTTATGGTGCACACAGGAAGAGATTACCCTACAAAGTCCGACGATTCAACATATTAACGTGATTTTTAGAATTGTCTTGCGCCCCACAGAAAGGTCTGCAGGTGTTCCTATCTAATAAGGCATGGGAAAAGACCGAAAAGACCAAAAAACTATGGAAAATAACAACCAAAAGGGAAGAAGAATGGGAGAGAGAGAGAGGAAGAGATTACTCTACAATGTGCGACAATTCAAGATGTCAACATGATTTTTAAAGTGGGTTTTCACCCCCCAGGAAGGGCTGCAGGTGTGCCTATCTAATAAAGCATGGGGGGCATGGCAATGAAGCAAATTCACGAAAAGGAGGGGATTATCAGTTGGACTGGGGTGTAATGTAATGGCTGGGGGGAAAAAAAAAAGGGGGGGGTACTAGAGGGCCATTCCCTCTGGGTGGGAGCTCAGCAAAAAACAAGAGCTGAGTTTAGGGGTGGGTGCTATGATAAATGAAAACTCAGTGTCAATGCGGTTCTGTGAGGAATGGCAGGTGAGGTGGGCTTAGCCTGTGGGTTTAGTCTTGCGGCGCAATGTCATTGTAGTTTTCAAAGCGTCCGGTATCCTGAATGAAGCGTAAAGTGGCTCAATGGTCTTTTTGTCTCCCAGTAGCCGGGGGATGGAGTGTGCAGCTATACCTGCTTTATATCTGAGTTGTGCATGCTGTGTTGCGACTCTGCGGCAGTGTTTGAGAAAGTGTGCCACACTCTCAGGCTGGCGACAGTGTTTGCAAAGGGAGGTGTCAACTGCTTTGATCTTTTTGAGGAAGTGGTTGAGGGCAATGTGCCCGGTGCGCAGTTGAACGATGATGCTGATGGCACGTCGTGGCAAGGAACTAAGCATATTGTAGATCTTCCGGTTGGGTAGTGTCTCGTCGACCCTAGACATTTTCTGGAATTGGGGGGTTTCGGACCATACCTTGTGCCACCGTTGGATGACAGAGCTTTTCCGGCCTGTCTTGAGAGCCGCGATGCTCACCGGGAGATGCTTCTTCAGCAAGTGTTGGAGGCATCGCCTTCAGCAGCCTTTTTGGCCTGTAGGTCAGCCATCACATTACCTTCTATCCCTGTGTGTCCTGGGATCCATTCTAAATGGATGTGCAGTTGTCGTCTCCTACGCTTCAGTCTGCAGATGGCAGCATGAATCTCATCCAGTATGTATTGACCTGATTGTATGTCGTTGTTTCACAGCACCTGAATCGCAGCCTGATTGTCTAAAGAGATTAGTGCCAACCTGACTGGAGGGTGCTTTTCCAGCAGTGTCAGTGCCAGCAATACACCCACGAGTTCACCTTCAAATATGGTATGCCTAGAGGCCTTGCCAAGCTTGAACCTCAGGGCTTTGCCGGTTTGTGGTATGATTGTAGCTGCACCTATGTTTCCCTTGAAGCCCGAGCCATCTGAGAAAATTTTTACTTCATCCATCCTTGTCCTGAGTTAGCTGGCAGCCATTGGTTTATTGGCGGCTATATTGGTCGTGAATTGGAGACACTGGCTGGGGGAATGTCTGGCAAAAAACATTGGGGAAAGAAAAATAGAATTGTAAAGATAAACAAAGATAAACTGGAAATAGATGACTGGAAATAAAAGTCACAACAGCAGCAACCCTAAGGTGGGGTGAAACTCAACCGGGAAACCTAGGAAGTGAAGAAATTCACATCCAATAAACTGTCTATAACCTGCATGGGGTCCAACCCAGCTTGCCTGGTGACGGACTACCGCGTACGGAGCACAGGACGGTAACCCACAGTGCCCCCTCCTTGAGGGGGCGTGGGAAGGAGGGGTTTAATGGGTCAGGACCGCAAGGACTCAACCCCACACTACCTGATCATATATTAATGACCAGGTATGTGTTACCAGATTCCCCTCCTTGGCAAAAAAAAAAAAAGACATGCTTTACCATTATTTCACGCTCCGTGTCGAGTAATGTGTAGCACTCAAATATTTGGTTGGGATAGGTTGTTGTTGATGACCTCCAACTATCTTATTCATTCTTACACTGTGTCCACCGTCGAGCTGATAAGTGGGTCATGTGGTGCCTGACTACGTAGCCATCTCACAACAGGGTGTTACCTGCACCAGAAAAAGATGCCACGGCTGGGGAACCACCATTTTAACTTGGACATACAGTATGTCATAGATGAGGACATAAATATGTCATATTCAAGTGTTGTCTATAGTTGACCATCCACCATTCAAACACATGTAGTGGTTTTCCAAAGCCTTTCAGCTTTACTGTCATGACTTGTGCTGAACATATCAGATCTCATCAATTATTCTCTGAGTCTGGTTAGTGATCCGATTGCGGCCATCTTGAAGCTGAATTCCCGATGGGAGACTCACAAATCTTAATGTGTTGTTGTCAGTGTAACCATTAAGAAAAGCTGTTCCAAATATGATTGTTCACTGCATTGTGAAATCTTCCATCAGGCGCTTGCCTAATTTGCACATTCTCTTTTTGCATTACAATAATCAATTGAGAGTATTTCACACAGGTTTTTACTAAAAATTTGAGCGTGAACTACAGTACGGGACAAGCAAACTCAACCAATTTGGTTTTGAGCGATCGAGAATTTTTTG
>QLPI01013006.1:0-11337 GCA_003314275.1 Chroogomphus rutilus | reverse complement strand
CCTTGTGCAAAATGGCAAGCGTGACACTTGAGTCACGTGACCTTAGCGGAAACTGTTTGTCCACTACCTTATTATTGCTCTCATCGATGCTTTGTGTTAGGAGTTTTAGATCATTTATTTTGTTTATTTTTCCAAGATGAAATGGAGGTGTGAACAGACAGACAGACTACCCCGGTGTGCGAAAATATAATTCAATGTTTTTTTCTGCGATGTTTGTGATTGCAAGGGTGTTGGTCATGTTTGTTTGGAATAATTCTAGTTTAAAGATAAACTCTGGTTTTTGTTTTAAAAATAAGAGGGGCATTTTTCTCGTCCTCGTGTACGATTGAGCATTGTGTAAGGGGAACCCAGATATGAAAGAACATGTCGGAGTTTTTACAGATACATACTACTGGCATACCCAATGCTTTATTACAAGCCCTGGGTTACTATATACTATTTTTTTTCCCGAAGAAGTGGGTTGTCAGCACACTGTCATCTTGGGAGCGGTCACTGGCAATAAACTCAACATCAGAGATTTAATCAAGATTCACAATGTTTACCTTGTGACCTATGGGTGGTGGCTGCTGGGTTTGTTGCACAGCATGAATAATAGTGAAGTTAGAAGCCGGCCCAATGCGGCCATACGCATGGTACATCCGCATATATGCAGTGGGAATGATATAGACGAAAACTTCACAGGGGGGAAGTTGGAAATAGCATAGAATAGGGAATAGACTGAATAAGAAACCACATGCCAGTATATCCCCTTCCCAATGTGTCCAAATGAGGTGAGCCGGCCCTTGGGTTAGGTATGGGGCCGGGTAGACAGTGTCATGGAAGATGCGCTCCTAAATCCACGAGAATATTCGTGAATGTTCTTCATAGTATATAAAGCTTCGGTGTAAAGCTGCACCTTGATTGGGTAATGGTTGGGGGAGATATTCCAGCTTTAGTGTAGAAGAATATGTATAGTGACTCAATGATCCCTGGTTCTAACACACCTCCCCTACCATAGGGTGTAGGCTGTCATGAGGCTAGAGGAAATTGGTTAATGTCTCTCACCAGGACGGTCAGTATGTGTCATTGATTTTTTGTGGAATTGGGGAGGGGGGTAATAACGAGGGATGAGGTGCAGGAGGGGTGGTGTGGGGAGCGGGCAAATCAAGGGATGTATCAAAATCAGAATCACCACCAGGAAGAACCTCTGATCTCCTGATCTGCAATGTTTGTGATTGCAAGGGTGTTGGATCTCTTTGGTTCGAGTAATTGTAGTTTAAAAACTAACACTGTTTTTTTTGCTTTGAATAAGAGGGGGACCGTTTCCTGTCCTCTTGTAAGCTTCAGCATTGGGTAACTGGGCTTGTAATGAAGCATTGGCTATGCAAGTAGTATGAATCTGGGAAACTCCAACATGTTCATTCATATATGGGTTCTCCTGACCCAATGCTCACTTGTACAAGAGGATGGGAAACAATGCTCCTCTGATTTTTATTTATTTTTAATTAGAGTTTGTGTTTAAACTAGAATTATTCCAATGAAACATGACCAACACCCTTGGAATCACAAACATCTCAGACAAAAATTCGATTATATTGTCGCAGACAGAGCTGCTCACACTTCCATCTCATCTTGGAAAAATAATCAGAATGAATCACCTAAATTCTCAACAGAAAACATCGATGACACAATAATAGATTTTCTGGTAAGATCTTTCACAGCATCTTTGATCGGTGTCACAATGAAGTCATTAAACTGAAGTTCTATGTAGACCCACATTTATGGTCTGCTGGATCATCCTGATTGGCGTGTCCGGCTTTGAGGAAAAGGACTGAAATGGAGGGATCTTCGCTCAGTCTCGCTGCGTGTGAGCCCCTAGAGACATTAGTTAGACGTGACTGACTGAGGGAGGAACGCAGTGTTTTTTTCCCTTACCATCAAATCCACAATTAATATTAACATCCAGCATCAGGAGGGATAAAAACCAACCGGTCAAAGGTTTTCATCGCTAAGCTCCTTTCCCAGCACAAAGTCTTAGGGCTAATTAATTCTGCATTTCTTCGGTTGAGGTGCTAATCATAATGTTAACATATATGATACTATCAGTGAATGTATTAATTGATTATCTCCGTTACCCCCGTTCTCATAGTATTTTAGACCCTCCACCTGACCATTTAGGACTTCTGGGATCCCTTCCACGATAAATTTATGCGGACTGGAACGCAGCATCATCTGTGCCACGACATGCATGCACGTAGAGTACTTGCGAGCTAATGCTTGCTCGTCTCGAAGCATGGGAAACCGACCACGAGAATACGAAAATCAATTGGTTGAATGGCATGGCGGGAACGTGAAAAACTACAATCGCTTACTCATCATCCTTGACAAGCCGGACATGCTTGGAGCCACTTTCTTTTTTTCCCGTATGCAAGACAAATGCAGGGATGTCCACGGGATCACTCTGACTACAGCTTTTGAGCTTGCGTGACGGTTCAGTTTTATCGGCCGTGCTCTCTTGAAGATTTTGGAAACAGATCCAGATGCTGGCACCCGACACATGGAACTTCAGTTTAATGACCTCAATGTACCACCGATCAAAGATGCTGTGAAAGATCTTTCCAAAAAATCTATTATTGATGTCATCGATGCTTTGTGTTAGGAGTTTTAGGTGATTTATTTTGTTTATTTTTTCAAGATGAATTGGAAGTGTGAACAGACAGACAGACTCCCCCGTCTGCGACAATATAATCGAATCTTTTGTCTGCGATTTTTGTGATTGCAAGGGTGTTGGTCATGTTTGGTTATAATAATTCTAGTTTAAAGACAAACTCTGGTTTTTATTTTAAAAATAAGAGGGGCATTTTTCTCCTCCTTTCTTACGATTGAGAATTGGGTAAGGGGAACCCAGATATGAATGAACATGTCGAAGTTTTCACAGATACATACTACTGGCATAGCCAATGTTTTATTACAAGCCCAGGGTTATTATATACTATTTTCCCCCCAAGAAGTTCGTAGTCAGCACACTGTCACATTGGGAGCGGTCACTGGCAATAAACTCAACATCAGAGATTTAATCGTGATTCACAATGTGTACCTTGTGACCTATGGGTGGTGGCTGCTGAGTTTGTTGCACAGCGTGAATAATAGACAGCCCCCAATTTATAATAAGGAATTTTACATTCAAAAAGAGCAGGGGCCGAGTAGAGCAAAGATAGTTTCCCCGAATCGTTCCTGTGTAGGCAGCACACTGGGATATAATTATGCTCTGTCCGAAACACGACCTATTGATAGAAAGGTATCGACGTAAAGACTTGTCCAACTGATTCCGGCCCTCTCTTTTTCCCTGGGGATGTGATGTCATTGTTACTTTTAATGAAACTTTGGACCTCCCGGACATTCAGGGGTCCAATGCACGCTGCCGCCTGTAATAATGCCTCAGAAATGCCATCGCACTGCCCTTCCTAATGCATCCAGCATGAGAGCACAGCGTTCCATAGACTCACTCCTTTCCAATTGTGAGGTACATGACGTAGCGTATAATCTAACACCCTCGCCGAGCCCATGTCAAGGCGCTGTAGAACCCCCATGCCCCTGAAAAGCAGAACCCAACTTGCACCTATTATCACACTAAATTCAATTCATATATGAATAGAAATAAACCCTTTTGGGCAGCTGTGTCCCGGAAATCCAGATCAATTCATTGTTCCTGGAGTGCGATGACAAGGATGTTCGAGTCTCGGATTGACTTGCATACTCTGGTCCAATTCTGGGGTTGGTTCTCCTCCAAGATGGGGAAGTCTTGAGCAGCGATCCGTATTTACGCAGAATAATGCGCGAACCCCACGTCCAAATTTACTGTCCACCCGATTTCGTTGGACAACCGTGCGTCACCCGACTCATTCATCCATTGTGATAACCAGTGTCGTCGCTTTAACGAATCTAGGATCCCGAGTATCAGGTCAGAGATCATTGATATATATATAGTTTCAGCGCGTCTAGGGACAGGGAGAACCATTTCTGGATTTGCTGAACAACTCATATTATTCAGGACTCCAGGAATATAGCAGTAAATAAAAGGTAAGAAAATAATCAAAACCTCCTAATCGTCTCATACCTTGTAGATCTGCCATGCTAATCGAGAAGCACAATTTGTGCCCGATATGTAAAGGTGGACACACACCCGTCGTTTGCTTGGTCCCTCTACGTAGGAGTGTGTCCGGAATGCTTGGGTTCGTCTGTTTCACTCAATAGGTGTTCCCAGCACCATAGCACTAAAGAAAAAACTGTTTTCGGGTGAGGAAAGGTAATTGCTGAAATAAAAGGCGCTGACTGGATGTGTCTGAATAACATATAAACTTACAAGAAGTCGATGGTTATACAGGCCCAAGCTGTATTTGTCAGTGGGAGGGGAAAGATTATAAAATGACTCCTGCGGCCCAAATTTGGCCCGGTCTATATTCGGTGGGAAGAAATATATGCATTAAAGAAAAATTTATATATGCTTGAAAGTGTCTACAATAATAACCACGAGTGGGTTGTCCGGAAAGCAAGCGGTGCCAGGCCTGGTTGAACTTGACAAAACAAGGTTCTGGCGCTAGCATCGCCTTCGCACGCAGTCCTTGCAACCTCACACGCTCTGATCTTTCCTCCCACCTCCTCACATAGTCGACGTCAATCCCAAGCCAGAAACATTTTCATTGTACCATAACATCCATGTCATCACCCGCAATCGTATCTACTGTTACTGGAACCAACATCTGTGAGCTTTTGGACGATGAATATGATACATCTGAGAGGTAACCACTAGTTACATGTTTGTTGTAGATGGCGATGCGGTTATCCAGAATACCGTCAGTAAGTGCAGCGTCACTTTATGACAGTGCTTTCATACTCAAGACAGCTTAGATATCTCGCCAGATCCTTTAGCATTACTCAAACCGGCGGAGCGCGCATCCTATGAAACACGGTACGGCGCGGAAGGTGACCAACCCCATGGGTGCATGAAAGATACACGCGTACATATATTGGCCGACCTAGAGACCTGGGCACATGATCCTTCAACTCCAAAAGTTTATTGGCTCAATGGCCAGCTCGGTACTGGGAAAACGACGATCGCACACTCGTTCTGCCAGAGTTTGGACACGAAGAAGAAGCTTGGAGGCAGTTTCTTCTGTTCTCGCTCAGGATTGACGGATGCACGCCGGATCATCCCCACGATCGCCACAATGCTTGCTCGATCTAACCCAAAGATCAAATCAGTCATCCATGATGTCATCGTGAGCAAACCTGATGTCGCCGATCTCAATGATGTATTTGAGCAATTCCGGTCACTGGTCGTTAACCCTGTCAAGATCGCTGCTGACAACAAACAAGAGGTTTATTATGTTATTGTTATAGACGCCATGGACGAATGCTCGGCACCTGGAATTGTAGAAATGCTGATCACAGCCATCCTCGACAGCATCACAGACATTCCTCTCAAATTATTAATTACAAGTCGACCTGAGGCCTGGATCAGGAGGGCGTTTAATCGTGTCGCTGCACCTTCTCTCCTCCAAAAATTCACTCTTCACAAAGTTGCCATCCAGGACAATGGAGAAAACGATATCGAAACATACTTAACAACCTCACTGTCCAAAATTGCGGACGATCACGGATATTCGCAACAAGCAATTCCTTGGCCATCCCAAAAGGAACTGATGGGGCTTGTTTCCCAGTCAAATGGATTATTCATATATGCCGCCACAGCGGTGCGGTTCATCGGTGACACGAACGTGAATCCCAAAACGCGTCTAATTGAGTTGACCGGTTCGGCAATGTCACTTGCCTCCCTGGACAGCTTCTACAGCCTGATTATGGCCGAAGCATTCCAGAAACTCAGTGACAAGGAAATAATAACGAGACGAGACGTACTTGCCACAGTGGTGTTTGTCCAACGCCCACTCTCTATTTCTGGCATTGCTTCCCTGTTAGAGATGACGGATGACGAGGTTGACATTGAATTGTCTCGTTTTCGTTCGGTGATCTATGTCCCTTCCACCAATGATGGACATGTCACCATCTTTCACGCCTCGTTTCAAGAGTTCGTCGTCGACCCAAAACGTTACAGTAGGAACAGCATTGATGCTTCCGATGCGCACCACAAACTCGCGTTCAACTGTCTCCAAACATTGAACAAGTCCCTTCGGTATAACATCTGTCATTTACCTGATCATTCCATAGCCGCACAGGTCCATGAAATCTCTAATCCCGACCTTATTTCTGAGTCTCTCCGATACTCTTGCTTGTACTGGGCCTCTCATCTCGTAGAGGCTCTTGCATTCCCCGCTGCCAACACTTTACCCATGCTCAGCGAGCTTGGGACATTCGCCAATACACACTTATTGCACTGGTTTGAGTGCCTCAGTACGTTTGGAGAGCTTGGATCCGGGCTGAAGTCTCTCAGCATGGCAAAAGAAGCCATCTCGGTCAGTAATCAACATGGTAGAGGAGTTTAGCTCACCATTTCCCCAGAAATACTCCAAGACCCATGCCCACCACATGTTGCTACTCGAGGATGCTCGTCGCTACCTACAGATGGCATTTGAGCCGATGAAATATCACTGCCTCAACACGTATGGCTCAGCCCTCGCATGGATCCCTAAATGCGCATCCATAAGATGTCACTATTCGACATTGTTCGATAACTTACCTAGAGTAGTGGTAGGCATCACGGGGTCTTGGGGATCATTTAATCATCTCATGTCACACCCTTCATCTGTATTCTCCGTTGCCTTCTCTCCTGACGGTACGCGTGTTGTGTCTGGGTGTTGGGACCATTTGGTTCGTATCTGGAATACCACTACAGGAAAGAATGAGCGCATACTGGTAGGGAATTCAGGTCAAGTTTGGTGCGTTGCCTTCTCACCTGATGGCACCCGCATCGTGTGTGGCTCGGACGACAGGTCGATTCGAATTTGGAATTCAATAACAGGGGAGGTAGAGCACATCCTACAAGGACATTCAGGTGTTGTTAGGGGGGTTGCGTTCTCTCCTGAAGGATCAAGTCTTGTGTCAGGCTCTGAGGACACTACTGCTCGGGTATGGGATCTCACCACAGGGGAAACGAGGCGCATACAAAAATTTAATCCGTCGGTGTGGTGCGTTGCGTTCGCGCCTGACGGGAAACATGTTGTGTTTGGCATGCAAGACAACACCGTTTGCATTTGGCATGCCACTACAGGGACAGTTGAGCATGTACTCGAGGGACATTCATTGGGGGTGAGCTCGGTTGCCTACTCACGTGATGGGACACGGCTAGCTTCTGCCTCCGGCGACACCTCAATCCGCATTTGGAATACACATAGCTGGAAATTAGAGTGCATACTAAAAGGACATACAGATTGGGTAGCCTCTGTTGCATTCTCTCCAGATGACACACGCATTGTGTCTGGGTCGGACGATTTATCAGTCCGAATCTGGCTGGCTTCAGGGGTGACAGAGTGTGTGTTCAAGGGACATACAGATTTGGTGTGGTCTGTTGCATATTCCCCTGACGGGACACAGGTAGCATCTGCCTCACCTGACAACTCAGTCCGGATTTGGGATGTGACGAGCGACTTGGAGATGGAACGCAGTGCGGTCATAGATCGGCCGTCCTTTTCACGTGACAGTGCACGGGTATCTTTTGTTTCGCACCCGACGATGGCTCGTATTTGGAAGGCAATCAGGCCAAAGAGAGACCAGGTACTTGAGGGACATTCAGATTCCGTGATTTCAGTTGCATTCTCGGCTGATGGCACACGAGTCGTGTCTGGGTCAGACGACAAGACCGTCCGAATCTGGAATGCCACCACCGGGGAGACAGAACAAGCACTGAAGGGTCATTCGGATTGGGTGATGTCCGTTGCTTTTTCACCTGATGGGAAATACATCGTGTCTGGATCGGCCGACAAGTCGGTCATTCTATGGAAGACAGCCACTGGAAAGATCCAGCACAAACTGAAGGGGCATTCATGTTGGGTGAAGTCCGTTGCATTCTCGCCTGATGGGGGGCGTGTAGCGTCGGGCTGTTATAACGGCTCTGTCCTGCTATGGAATGCAACTACCGGGAAATTAGAGCATATACTCACTGGCCATTCAGATTTGGTGTTCTGCGTTTCCTTCTCTCACGATGGATTGCGTCTCGTGTCTGGCTCGTCTGATCACTCAATCCGGATATGGAATACGATCACCGGAGCAATAGAGCGTTCATTGGAGGGGCAATCAGACGGGGTGACCTCGGTTGTGTTCTCATCTAATGGCGCGCACGTCGTGTCTGGCTCTCATGACGGCTCAGTCTGTATATGGGACACTACCACAGGTGATTCGACACCACTACTGGAACATGAATCCTTCCAATTTTCAGATGGAGGCAAGGTTGCTCATGTCATCCCTGGCCACTTTCATCTCTTTGCCCCCGGGGACCTGCAGATCTTCATCTCACCCAGTCGGGACTGGATTCTTGCTGACCTGCCACTGAAATCTTGTTGGATTCCCCCTGATTACCGCAATTTCCAAACACATGCCTTCTCTCCCTCTAAAGTGTGCTTTGGATATGATTCAGGTCGCATTGTCATAATTGATCTCAAGCCTATACATCAGTAGCATAGTATAGTATAACTAGGTATCTGGTGATATGAAGTTGTTGAAGATTTGTAACTATTAGTGCCTTCTTCCTGATTGCATCCATGTATTCCTATAACACCAACAATCAAATAAGATAAATCACAACATAAATGACAAGACCTGCGGACAGATTGAGAAGAAATGTAAACTCATGTCCAGGAGGCCATTCAGGCAAGCCCAGCAAGGATAACAATTTCAAACAACAAATTTTGGAAACATGTGCCAATATGACTTCATATATAGGGAACGGCACGGGTCACCCATGGGTCAAATGTGGGTGACCCGTACCTGACCAATAGGAAACCCGAACCCGTCAACCCATGGGTTTTTTCCCATGGGTCGACGGGTGTTGGGTGCACGCCGCACCCACACGTACATGACGTATGACACGAATGTGCTGTACGCGCATGCAACATATGACATGAACACGCCATATGCACGCATAACATACGACAGGAACGTGCCATATGCGCATGTGACGTATGACATGAACGTGCCATATGTGCACACAACATATGACATGAATGCGCCGCACGTGTGCGTGTCATATGCATGAGCGTAAGGCGCATTGGTGTCAGCGCATGCACATATGACACGTTGGTGTCGGCACATGCGCGTTCAGCGTGTTCATGTCGTATGTTGTGCGTGCATACAGTGCGTTCATGTTGTACATGTGCATGTGTGGTGCGTGCGTGTTGTACGCGCATACATAGTTGAGGTGGCGGGTTGGGCTGGGTCACGGGTGCTCTCAGCTTGACCCGCACCCAAACCCAAGGGCACCCGACCCGGTGACCCGTGTGGGTTACCCTAACCTGTGCTATTCCCTATTCATATAACCTCCTGTATGGCTTCTTGCAGAGATGATTCAAGGAAGACTCCTACATCTACTGTATGGACAGCACAGGGGCATAAACCTTGTTGGAGTTTGGGCTGTGGGAGGCGATACATCACATGTCACATAAGGTCACTGAAGCCGGATTAGGAGAACAAAGGGCATTGATACATATATAAGCTAGAGTATTTACAAGAAAATAGATTGTCGGTCATACCTTCCACCCTTATCTGCGTATCAAATTGCAACAGGTTACGGGCCCCGTGCTCACCTGAATCTGTGTTTATCTGTGTCATCTGTGTTTATCTACGACAATCTGTGTTTATCTGTGCCACACATCTGTGCCAGTATCTGTGCCACCCATATTTCCCAAAAATTATAAGTTCAATCCACAATCTTATTTCAGGCATTGCCAAACTCACAAGTTTACTACCAAATTGGTCAATATGGCGAAAGGATGCAGAGGTCATTCTCAAGTCCGAGGATCTTTTTGGCATGGTCGATGGCAGTGCCACTCCTCCCTCTGATCCCACCCACCTTCTATTATGGCAGAAGCAAGACAAGCGCGCTTATGCTATCATCTACTTCCTTGTCAATACTGATGAGTGACATGTTATCGCACAGGCCTCACTTGATTCAGAAGCCTGGCCTCTGTTGAAAGCAGAATTTGAAAAGGATGTCACATCAAACCGCCTTAACCTCCGAAGCAGTTTCTACAACATCACACACGATCCATCCAAACCTGTCACTGAATTTATAACTACCATTCAAACTATCTCTCATCAACTTGCTGCCATTAAACACCTACTTCATGATACAGAAATCTCTGACATGATCCTTCTCCGCCTTTATGAATCATTCTCTCCTGTTCATTCTGCCCTCATTACTTGCAAAGAAGAACCAACACTGGATGAAATAATTGTTGCAGTTAAAGAACATAAAGCACACATGGCAATAACAAGCCACTTACCCAATGGAATCAGTGGAATTGGCGAGAATGACACTGATGCTGTGTACTTTGCTGGAAAGCAGCGGAAGCAGGGGAGGTCAAAAGGAGTAGCAAAAGCAACAGATATTGACTGGGGAAACTCAAAAGGACAAGATGGTGTTTGCTTCCATTGTGGGCGTGCAGGCCATGTGGTGGCAAAGTGTATCGCTGATATGCCACAGGAAATCAAAGACAAGATCATTACAGGAGCAGCACATATTGCAAGAGAAGTTGACTCTGATCAGTCCACAGATGATGATACAAGTGATATGGTTACATATGCCAAGGAGAATCCATGTATGTTTGCGCTCATGGCAAATACGCTGCGACCTGCACGTGATCATAAACATGAAGCTGAATTCGCTCAAGAATTTATGGAATACGTACATTCTGCTGTTGACACATTGCTTCCAACTAGGACATCCAATTCCCAAATTCAGTGGGAGCAGGCAAATCAAGAAGGCGGTGCTAGCAGAAGAAAAGAAAAGAACATTAGGATTTCTTCCATGGCATCTGATGCGTGGAAAGAGTTTAGACTGACCGAGCATGGTTGGTATGTCGAGGATCCTACTTGAAAGGCATGCCTCTGCAGAGTGGGAGTGTTGGAGTTTGGGCTGCGGGAGGCGATACATCACATGTCACGTAAGGTCACTGAAGCTGGATTAGGAGAACAAAGGGCATTGATACATATATAAGCTAGAGTATTTACAAGAAAATAGATTGTCGGTCATACCTTCCACCCTTATCTGCATATCAAATTGCAACAAACCTTTGTTAACCAGTTCCCAGCTTGTAATGAAGACTTTGAGTAGGATGCTGGTCATGCCACGTCACGTGAGTGCGTCGAGTGGATATCAAATATAAGTGTGGGGGGTTTTCGGTATGAGAG
>QLPI01012999.1:0-10095 GCA_003314275.1 Chroogomphus rutilus | reverse complement strand
AGAGGAGTAGGATGAAGGATGCGTATGGACGCACCTTAAGACCAGCCGGATGGGCCGGACGCATATCTCGAACCAATGGCGCACAACGGGCACACGCGAACCGAGCGTCAAACGATCCGGCCAGGGAGCCACCACAGAGAAGGCTCGAAGCGACGCGTACCATCGAGTACATCGTCGAGGCGGAGCCGTCGAGGCAAACCGCCGTAGATCCTACGCAGAACGCGAGAGACGCCGTAACGTCGAGAGAGTTGGACGCGACGTGCCGGCAACAGCAAAGGCCGCCGGATTCACTGGCCTAATGCGCGCTGTGACGCGTGCTGGCCACGACACGAGGAGCGCGGCCATCCCCACGAGCGTTGGACGCGACGTCTGTTGCTGTAGGATTCCACAGAGGGCTTCCGGCCAAGGACAGGGAGTGGCGGTGCGAAGGGTCGCCCATCTCTGCCACAGCGAGTGACGACGAGCGCGGATTGAGCTGCGCGACGAGTGCGGCTTACACGATCTCGTAAGGGCGTCGATTGAGGTCATCGCGGTGCCACGTCACACGTATCTAGGCGCTACGAAGGCCTGGGGACATGCCATGCAGGCGCAACGAGACTGACGCGGTCAGGCGGAACGAACGAGCGGGCAGATCGGAGATTGCGCGTGTACTGGGTTGCGCGTCGCTCGAGCGTAGGCAGCGCGCTGGACACCCGAAAAAGATGGGATGTAGAGCGACTGGAGAATGGAAGGGCTAGAGGGGATGAACAGGGCGTTAGAGGCCATCCATGGCAATGGATGGCAGGACGTACGAGAAGACGAGCGCACGCATCTTAACAAGGCGGCGCTGTAGCACACCACCACTACATCTCGACGTGACACCGTTGACCGCGACGTACGCGACGGTACCACGCACCTCCACCATGACACCATGACGTGCCACGACGATACGCCGGCACGGATGCAGCAAGCGGCTGCCACATACCAGGTGGATGGAGTGGAAGCCGGAGCTGAGGGGGTGGAACCGGAGTAGGAGCCGGACCCAGGGACTTGAGAGCTAGAGCCCGAGGGAGGCGCGAAGCAACCTCGCCCGTGGGACGCCATGCTAGAAAGCACAGGGACCAGGACCGGCACGCAGATGCGGTTGACAAGTTTAAAGCAGTCCCGCAAATGACCTACAGGAGGTTGGAGGAATCCTGCCACTTGAAACTAAGCGCCAGCGCTACTGAGCGCCATTCGGAATCTTATTGGCGAAACAGTATGTACTACACCGCTACACACTTACCTTGCATGGATGTGAAAGAGAATGCGTACACTTCTACGCTTGAGGGGGTGTGTTGGAGTTACAAGCGGTAGAAGCTACTTACAGTGTTAGTAAGCAACTAGTACAGTAGCCTAGCTGAGTTTCAATAAGAAATCAACATGTCTTAGCCTAAGCTTCTATGCACAAAGGCCAGCTACTATGCGACTAGTGGCCTGGCTGCACTCTATAGTTGCAATACATGCTTGTGCTGGGAATGAGTGCACTGATAGGATGGGAAGTTAACATCTATGACTTGGGCTCGTCAGGGCATATGTCACCAGACAGGCACCGGTTTGTTACCTTCAAGGAGATCATGCCATGTGCAATCAACGCTGCAGACAAGACTGTATTCCAAGCTACTGGAATAGGGAATATGAGAATTGGTATTCCCAACAGAAAAATGACAACACACATTACATTGAAGCACATGCTATACTGCCTGGACCTGGTGTTCACACTCATATCATTGACACATTGTGACACCACCGGTTACTCAGTCCTGTTGAAGGACCAAAAGTGTTTGATTTGAGACACGAAAGGGGCCTTGCTGGGGCAAGTCCCACTCTCAAATGGGCTCTACAAGGTAGAGCATAAGTCTGTGGCAGCACCGGCAAACATAGTGCAAAAATGACTCACCGTGGATGAGTTGCATTGGCACATAGGCCACATATCCCCACAGACCACCCAGAAGCTCGTCCAGAATGGTATCATAACCGGCCTCGACCTCAATATGTCAATTGAGTCAAGCTTTTGCAAGGCATGCACAGAAGTAAAACCTATGTGCAAGCCTGTCCTGCAGGTGTGTTAAATCCGCATGTCGGCGCTTAGCTAGAGACTTCCGGAAGGGTTTCGGAGGGTTCCAAAAGGTTTCCAAGGGGGAGTTCATATTCCGAGGGTGGGGGTGAGGATCGGAATCGGGATCGGAATCGGAGCGGATGGAAGTTGGGATGCCGGGGGTCTTGGGACTGTTCACGGTATAGGGTGGTACGAGTGGTTCGAGGTCACAGGGACTTGGCTTCAACTTATGTGTTGCACCCTCCTCGATCATCTGTCCCTAATTTCGGAGAGTCGGAGAGTTTACTGGAACTTAATCGGAAACTACGATGCAAAATTAAGTCGATATTCGTACTGGCGAATAGTCCAGTCGACTGGTGGTTTATATACATGTATCTAGTTCTTGAACTATCTTTTTACCGAGTAAAGACAAGGGGGGGAAGAGAGTACAAGGGGCAATATAAAGCGAAGAACAAGGAGTGAGGTACGCGATGATCCTGCACATCGTCTATCAAAGGAACAGAACCTTGACTTCGGAGTCTTCGGAGGTTCGGAATCGTGGAACCTCGGAATGTATGTCGGACATCTAGAAGTCGGTTATTCAGGCTTTGAGCTATTGGAAAGGTCCCAGAAATGGTGCGGGTGGTTGTGGGGTTTAATGTGGGTTTATTTGGCAGCATGGGCCATAACAAGGTGCGGGAGAAACCACGAGCCTCCACCTTTGGTAAAAAGGTCCACTCGGACATCTGGGGGCCAGCAAACCCCCAGAGCTACAATGGGAAGGAATACTTCGTTAGCTTCACCGATGACCACAACAGGTAGACTTACCTCATTCCGATAGCAAGGAAAGGGGAAGCTTTTGACTGCTATAAGCAGTATGAGGCATGGGTTGAAACCCAGCATGGTACAAAGAAGCGCCTGCAAACCGACTGTGGGGGTGAATATCTCTCCCAGGAATTCATGGCGTACCTTAAGACAAAAGGAACCGTACGAAGTCTTACCGTACATGATACACCACAGGAAAATGGTGTCGGAGCACCTGAATAGAATGCTATTGGAGCACGCATGGGCTATGCTTCTGATGGCTGGCCTACCAAAGTTCCTGTGGACCATGTCAGTCCAACATGTAGTGTGGCTCAAAAACAGAACCTCAACATATGCGCTCAATGGCAAAACACTGAACGAGCTTATACACAGCATGAAGCCTGACCTCACCGATCTACCTGAGTGGGGCACAAAGGTGTGTGTGCTGAAGGAGCATGCTGGCAAGCTAGACTCCAAGGCAGATAAGGGGAGATGGGTGGGGTACAGCAGTGAGAGTAAGGGCCATAGGGTATACTGGCCAAGTAAACATTGTGTCACCATTGAACACAATGTGACATTTGACACGCCGGTCCTGGTCATGCCCACTGATACACTAACTGAGGGGGGGTCCATCACCCATGGCAGTAGAAGCATCGGCAGCACCCCTCACGGCCACAGTGACAAAGGCATCGGTGGTACCCATCATGGCCAAGGACCACCCCCACTATCACCAGACCCACCAACAGGTCACATGTGCATCGACCCACTCAAAGGTTTCAAGGATGTGGACGTGGATACAGATCCACTCAGCAGGGGTCACTGCACATGGAAGCCATCCACGTACATGCATGGGATCGCCAATGGCACTGGCACTGGCACCGGTCATGAGAATGCTCCCATATACCCTAAGGGGCTGCCTGCCCCCACCAGGAATGTTGCCTTAGCAGTCCTGGAGGAGGTAGAGGAGGTCAGTGTGGCAGACAAATGAGTGATTCACCGCTCGCTAGAACATGCGATGGCAGCAGCTACCCAGAGCATGGGAGATGACCTGGTTAGCCTAGATGACTCGCATTCATGCGAAGACTGGCAGGTGTAGGATGCATCTATCAAGTGGGAGCTGGACCAGCATGCAACGCTGCACACATGGGATCTCGTAGAACCCCCAGACGGCACCAACATCATTGGCAGCAGGCTCGTTTTCAGCTGCAAACATGGCATGAATGGTAATGTTGTAGCCTACAAGACCAGGCTTGTTGCGCAAGGCTTTTCCCAAATGGAAGGGATAGACTACAATGAAACATTCTCTCCCACTGCCAAACTTTACGCCATCCGTATCATTGCTGCCATAGCAGTCAGGAATGACTGGGAAATTGAGCAGACTGACATTGATGGTGCATACCTCAATGCCCCGATTACAGAGATGGTCTACATGTGCCAGGCCAAAGGCTATGAAGCTCCTGGACAAGAATGTCATGTTTGCCACCTCAACCGCGCAATCTATGGCCTTAAACAGTCGGGAAGGGAATGGTACAATATGTTGTGTGGCATTATGTACAGGTTTGGATTTATGCATTGTGAAGTTGAACATGCCATATTCCACAGATATGCCAGCCAGGGCGCTCTCATCATTGCTGTAGACGTTGACGACCTCACCATTGCCGGTAACTCAAAAATCATGATCTGCGCATTCAAGGATGAATTGTGCACCATCCTCAAAAACAAGGATCTTGGGGATCTGAGTTGGCTACTGGGAATAGAGGTGAAGCGGGACTGTGTAATACACACAATCTCATTCTCACAACATGTGTACATTGAGAAAATACTTGAGAGGTTTAATTTACAGGACGTTAACCCACTCAGCACACCACTTGACCCCCACCACAAACTGTTACTATCCCAATCCCCTTCCACCCCATGCCAGTTTGACAAAATGCGAAACGTGCCCTACAGGGAGGCCATCGGATCCCTCATGTACGTGGTGCTAGGCATGTGCCCAAACATCTCCTTTGCTGTCTCTTTTCTGGCACAGTGTCAGGAACCGTACGCCGGCAAGCCGACTATTCAATTCAGCCCACTCAGCCCAACTCCGCTCTTGCTCGCTATTCACATTACGCCCTCAGCCCATGGACTATATGCACCTCGTGCATCTGTCTTGGCATCACGTGCTCCTGTCAAATCACTCCACTCATTTATGTCACATTCCACATGCTCACTTTTCCATTCCGTTCTCATTTACGTTTAATATCTGTCATTACGTTTCATTTCATTTTCATCTGTTCGCAATTCCGTTCACTCCTTTATATCCAAATCTGCTATTACGTCCTTAGGGTAACTTCGTTGGGAATCTGAGTGACATGTCACTCAACAATGTCACGGAGGAGATCATTATTGGGACGTAGTATTTCTGTTCCTCGCTTTTCACGTTCCTCGGCTTTCTCATTCTATTATAGGAATCTATCTGACTCCTAATAGATTAGAAAGTAGTATAAAAGGCCTTGTACTATTAGTTCAGTCTTCAGTCAGAAAATCAATCTTGATTTTGACTAAGTTCCTCTGTTCACTTCCGTCTCTCTTCGCTATTACAAAATTTGGGGACCGTACAATCCAAGTGGGTGCAACGCAAGTACGTTGAAGCCAACCCCAATCCGAACCTCACCAATTGTCTCGCCATTTGGGAGATTTAATAATATACGATTACGTCTTTATCATCATCGTAACACACAGGTCATGCAAAACCCAGGGAGAGCACACTGGGAAGGGGTCAAGAGGGTTTTTCACTACCTTAAGGGAATGAAAGATACCTGTCTCGTCATTGGAGGAGTGTGGAAGGGACTCGAAGCATTCTCAGATGCGGACTGGGCCTCACAGGAACATAGACACTCTGTGTCTGGATACATATGCATGATCGATGGAGGAGCTGTCTCCTGGAGCTCAAAGAAGCAACCTATTGTTGCATTGTCAACTACTGAAGCTGAGTACATCGCTGTGACTCACGCTGTGAAGGAAGCACTCTGGATCCACATGTTTCTGGTAGAAATTGCATGGCCACTTGTGAAACCGATCACAATTCACCTTGACAATGTCTCTGCCATCTCCATTACCAAGAACAACAAATACCATCCATGGATGAAACACATCAACATCCGCTACCACTTCATATGCCAAGCTGTGCACGAAAGACTGATTCACGTCGACTATGTACCGACAGACGAAATGGCAGCAGACATGTTTACGAAAGCCCTCCCTTGACACAAGGTGCTATACCTGAATGCGATGGGCGGAATGTGTTCTGCTTAAGGGGGGGTGTTGGAACTGAGACATGTAAGCACCGAATGCAGTAAGAAATGGATGTCCCGGTCATGTTCGACCGGAACCGTATATATATTGAATCACTAGAAAGCAGCCCCTCAGTGAACTGCCCGTTCACTGAGGTGTGTATTCCGTTTGCACGCCTAGATACAAAGACACTAATTGTATTGTAGTCCTTCTGTGTCTAGGTATAGTAATAGTACATATAAGTGAACCGCCCGTTCACTGAGTCCTTCTGTATCTAGCTACTGCGCATAACCGCTACAGGACACTCATAATTTGAAAAGCATTAATTCTTCTTACTCTTGCTAGCTTGTATACAAATGCTACTAATCCCTTTATTTTCTTGTCCCATTGACTTTTCCTGTGTGGGGTGAGCTAAACAACTGCCACATACAATATTTTTTAACCCATGTGGTTGGAAAACGGATAGCACCTTAACCAATTCGTTCCATAACATTTTTTGAATTACATATAAGTTTGCACAGCACATGTGATGGCCAGGGTTTAGGTCGGTTGGTAAAGCGGAATTTCAGAGGATGATCAGTCATAACACATAACATCAAGGATACTGTTAATCAGTATCTCAACTTTCCCAGACGCTGATATTCATCCATGGTGTTCATGAAGAGAATGTGATAAATTTCCTGTTCGTTTTCAGTAGCGAGCTTGTCAGCATTTGCAATCAGGGAGATTGGGTTTTCTCTTGAAAACTTCGTGTATGACTGGTTGAATTTTTGTTGTTGGGTTGAGCATGCATCCGCGATCATAGGGATGATGCCGATTATATCCGTTAATCTTGAGCGAGAGTAGAGGAAGTTTCCTCTAATGTTTATTCTGTTCTTCTGGATGCTTGCAGGGTGTGAGAGATGGTCGTTTTCCCTACCCCAAACTGTCCCTTCAGCCAATACACCTTTGGAGTAGAAAAATTGCTCCTCCGGGTCTCTCGACAAACTAAAAAAAAAAAAAAAAAAAAAAGGTGGATAGCAGTGGTTGCTGGAGAGGATAGAGTTGGTGCGTTAGTCACTGCAACAATGAGATGCAGACGCAGTTATCTATCCCATCCCACTGCGCGGTGAATTAGTTGAGACATGTATTTCCTTCCGACAGAAGTTTAAATAACCGTCAAGTATTCTTTTCCAAGAATGCGTAATTACTGTGCAAGAAGAGATGAATTCCTCCAAGTTTTTTTTAAAGCTTTCTATGAGAATCACTGGAACAGCCTGAAACCAGGTTGAAGCTTAACATTGAGTGCTGAAAAGAGAAAATGGTACTCATAGTCCTGAAACCCAACAAAGGATTGGTAGCTTAGTGGTTAAAGCAACCCAAGAAATTCATTAATTTCTGTAGCATAAAAAGATCCAGAGTTGAGGGGTTATTATATATTTTTATTACAACTTCCGCCTTTGATGGATTTTTGTCGTGCTCCTGTGCCCCATGGTTGAAGACTTGGAGAGAGTGTGTGTGTTTTCAATTGTAGTGCTCTAAGCGTTAGGCGCTTATGGTGCACTACTACTACAAGATACATTGGCTATGGCAAAGGTGTCTAAGTATCAGAAGGGGAGGGGGAACAAATCAGAAGGACTGGGGCGCATAATTATTGGCCGGGGAGGCACAAGAGGGCCAATCCCTCACAGATAGGGGGACCGGCAGAAAAAGAGAGCCGATGATGGTTTGGTCATTGGCGGGGGGGTCCTACGTCGGTGTATCTGTCGAAGCGGCGTGTGTGTTGTATATATATAGTGCAGGGTAGCGGGAATGATCCTGGGGTGGCCCAACAGCCGATGAATGGAGTGGGCTGGCCTTTCCTGCCTTGTGTCTGAGCTGGTTGCGCTGCTCTGTCTATCGTTTCCAGTATGTGAGGTAGTGAACTACGGTCTTCGGCTGGCGGTATTGCTTGCATAAAGCTGTGTCCGAGACTTTGATCTTCTTAAGGAATGAGTTGAGGGACACATGACCGGTGCGCAGTTGTATGAGGATGATAGTCGCTCTACGGGGCAGGGAGCTCAACGTCATATAAATCTGATGGTTCTGCAGTTTCCAGTCGATTTGGGACATTTTGGGATATCGGGGCGATTTTGACCAGACCCCTCCTCCAGCGCTGGAGGACAGAGTTGGAATAGCACCGCTTTATTATTCATTGAATGCATTGATGAATAGGTGTTTTATCCTTTAAATTCTGAATACCCATGTCTGTAAATTAGCATGAAGGTCATCCTAAAATAGACTATCTGTTTTGTGGACCATCAACATTTACAGACGTAAAATGTGGAGGGTCGAGGAGGCTCTGGAGAGAGAAGATTGAAGATGTCAATGGAAATGTATATCTGCGTAAGAGTAAGCTTATACAGAGAATTAGCACTATCAATACATTTCCTCTGTGCGTGGTATGCACAATAAAATTCTGATAGAAAGTAACAACGTAAAATAGTGAAAAACGCTGCGCGATTCACCCTGCACTTTCAGATACACGACCAACACAATTTTCCTCCAAAAAAAGGGCAATAAGCCGCACAACCTCCTCTGGTCTCTCCTGTTGCACCCAATGTCCTGCACCCTTAACAACAACGCATCCTCCAGGACTCATGCGCTCGCAAACCTGCTGCATGCGCTCGATTCCACGGGGGATCTGATACATCCCCCAGTCCTTTTCCCCCGCTATGAACTGCACAGGAACAGTGATACGCTTCTCGGAAAATAAGCGGAGGTCTCCTCCAGACATGCTGAATTGGTACCAATTAAGTCCTCCCTGGAACGTCGTGCGCTCGAATTCGGAAGTGTAGACTTCCAATTCTTTATCAGAGAGCCATGGGGGTTCTGCATCAGGAAGGTGTGGTGCAACTGTCTCTGCCATTGTCTTGTTGGCGTCCATGATGTAATATTCTGGCATTTGGGTGAGGACGGGTGCGGACCAGGAAGTGAGAGGGTGTGGGTTGTTCGGAACCCAATCTGCGCTCTTCATGTGGTAGTACGCGCGGAGGAACGCGGAGAGTCCCTGTGGTGCTTGAAGCATGTCCCTGTTTGCATGGGATGTGGGTGAGGCGAAATAATGTTGGTAGTGTTTACGGGGAGGATTTAGTGCAGCCAGCTCAGTGAAAAGTACTTGTGGGGAAGGAATAGCCGCGTGGGAGGAGTGGGAAAAAGATGGGGGGCCTACAAACGGTGCGCTCATAAGAATGGCGGAGCGAAACATATCCGGGCGGGCGAGAGCACAGTACGCGGCGACGGGAGATCCAAAGTCGTGGCCTACGACACACGTAACGGTGCGGTGTCCAAGCGCCAAAACCAGGGCCACGATATCTGTGACTAGATTGAGCATGAAGAAGGACGATACGTCCGATGCGGACCACCCTGTGGTGCGCCCGTAGCCGCGCTGGTCGGGAGATACGACGTGGTAGCCTTTCGAAGCTAGTGGCTCGATTATCATCCGGAATGAATACGATCTATAGACTATGATTAGAACGCGTACGTACAAGGGGTAGTCATGTGTATTACAGCTCTGGAAATCCATGTAACAGGAGAATGAGGGGTCTTTTGGCAGTATCAGCTGCTCTTGGTGCTTCGAGAATATGCATGTCAAGCCCGTTTACATTGGGTATAATGCGAGACGTGATTCCATGGGGCAATCTATCTTCCAACATGGTGGTGTGACTGAAGAGCGTTCTCGACAGGTCAGCTGATCCAATGATCCAATATAGACAGCCACTGGCGCGGACCGAGACTAGGTCAGGAGGAGATGTGTAGTGTGTGGCAAACAGAGAACTAGCTGTATGAGGTCGCTTGTATCTGTCTGTTCGAAGATGATGTCATCGCGACATTCGGGGTTATCAGGTGTCATGCGCGCCTTTCGCTTGTTACTTATTGCAAAAGATCGAGGACTTTAGAGCTGTACTAATGTTTCTATCTACCCTCTCTCTCTCTTTCTT
>QLPI01012982.1:0-10153 GCA_003314275.1 Chroogomphus rutilus | reverse complement strand
GTTATTATTATTATTATTATTATTATTATACAGCTCTTCCATCCGCCTCCCTTTCTCCACCCCTGGCTGCACGTCATCCAGATGGCCTTGAGGTGCTCGTTCGTCGACATTTGATATCGACAAACGGACATGTCAAGGTCACGGATTCGAATGTGCATCCCAGTTCGAAAGGTGAAGCCAAAAAATAAACGGATATTATTTTTGGGTCAACGGCGTACTACATACATAGCAACAATGCTTGGAAGTGTCTACATGTAAAAAAAAAAATTCTTACATGGAGTTCCATGTAGGGTTCAAGAGTATGTGGAGATAAGGCGGTGAATCACAGGAACTTTTAAGAGGGCAAAATCATACGTGTTTTTACGTCCGCTCAGCTTTGCGCGTTTCAGAATCCCAGTGTCCTTTCTTGGTAGACGTACACCCGTCGATATTTCCACGGACCTTGCACGCTTCGACTGGCTCTGGCTGACGGACATGGGTTAATCCGATTTAATTATCTCCCCACGTGTTCCGTAGGGTTAGGATAATTACAAATGTAATAAACACCTCGTTTTACAAACACTTTGTTTAGCCCTTCCTTGACAGATGCACAGATGCACACCGAGCAGTCATATCCGTTGTCTGCTCAGACTTTTGACTCTCACCTCCATATAATTAATTATACAAAAAACCCGACTCTCTCATTGCAATCCATCAATTTTCAACCCCACTCGCAATCCATTTGCAAACCATTTTCTGCAATAATCTCTTCCACACAACAGATGTATACACCCTCCTCGCATTCTCTACTTGTGCAAATCACCCCTCATCTCTCAAATACATCCGAGCACTATCCGATATTCTCACATGGCTCAAATTGCATCCATGTTACGTATCACATTATCACATTATCCTCAACAAACACATCATCCCAGTCCGCCAACGCACGTACGCACGTAGAGGGACATACACAACACACAACACACAACACATCCCACATCCCACAACTTGCTTGACATCCATGCCATTCCATAATACCCATCCATCCTCCTAACTTCTAAATCACAAGTCTACCTACCACCTATCACCTATCATCCAACTCCCTATCATCACAACCCGCTAGGCATGTGTCTTTGTGTCTTTCCCTTATCTCCGCAGTGTTTCAAGTGTTAGTATCAGGATGGTTCCCATATTCTCGTAAATTGGAAATTGTCTGAACTCGATACAGACAAAAATAATTTGTGTGAGGGTGTGTGGGTACAATTGGAAGAGTGGCAGAGATGGGCAAATTGGTCGTGAGGTTGTTAGTTAGATCAATCTGGGGCATGAAGCATAACATAGATGGCCTAATTGGCAATCCCTTGGCTTGATGTAATGAAATAACTCACATACACATGTTGCACCTCACCTCAACTCAACTTGAAAATATCTTGCGCTTGGAGCATAAGTTGATAAAAAGAGTTTGAATAAATAAATTGCTCGATATAAATTCTCAACAGTGCAGACACCTCAGGAGAATTGGGATGAAGGCAGTGGTGAAGTAGAAAAAGTCTCATCTATTACAGAAGCATAGGAGAGAGAGAATTAGCAATCAGGCACAAAGATTTGAATCTGGATGACTGAAAAAGAGTAGTATGGTCAGATGAGACTAAAATAAATTGCATCACATCATTCGGCAGGAAATTGGATTGGAACAGGATAGGGGAGGGGGCGAGTAATAGACTGGTAGAAGGTACAGTAATGTTTGGAAATGGAACTGTAATGGTGTGGGGCTGCATGCTTTGGGATGGGTGTTAAGTCTGTGTGTCAGGTGCTTAGCTAGATTGTTCCAGAAGGGTTTCCAGGGGTGTCCGAAGGGTTTCCATAAGGGGGGTTGAGGTTCCGAGGTTGAAGGGTGGTCAAAGGTCATGGGTTCATGGGGATGGAGAGACGGAAGACGGAAATGAAAGATGGAAAGATGGGAAGCACCGGAGACTTAGTGTTGGTTGGAATTAGGTTGATTGGAATAGATATTTGAGCGTTTGAGGTCAAAGGCACTTGGCTTCAACTTATGTGTTGTGCACTCCTCGATCATCTGTCCCTAATTTTAGAAACTCAGAAAGTTTGCCTGAACTGAATCAGAAACTACGACACAGAATAAGTTGATATTCATACTGGCAAATAGTCCAGTTGACTGGGGGTTTATATACATGTATCTACTCTTGTACTATCTTTTGCCAAGTAAAGACAAGGGGAGAAGGGAGTTGTCAAGTACACGTACCGAGGTCCCGATTATTTGCCAGTGCTGACCAAGCAACCATCCTACGTCCACATACAAGTGTCCACACCACATGCATAACACTTGGTGCATCGGTCTCAGCTCGGCACATCCACCATCCAAGCTCCTTAGTCCATTTCACCTTGGGACTTCCTGTCCTTGTATTATCCTCGGATACAACCCCATTGTTTTATACTCGGCCACTCCCTATTGTCCCATCTTGAGTCACGATCCTATTATCCTGTCTTTTATTGTTCTATCCCCGCTTTGCATTCCTTGTTCTAATTCTGTTCGTTGTGGACAATGACCACATGCTCTGCATACCTTGTTGTCCCACATTCCTTATTCCACATGTCGCTTCTTAACCTATATAAGTAGGACATGCATGTACATATTTCCTCATTCTGGGTATCGACTAGGCTTAGGCCCTTCTACCTTCTTCTCTTCTGTTAAGTCCTCGACTCAGGCCGGCATCCTCAGCATCCCCCCGAGTATCTGTCTGTTGCAAATACAGTGGCACACATGGCAAGTAGGGCGCAACGCACGAGTACGTTGAAGCCAATGCCACTACTCTTGGTATTATAGCCCATGCTTTCAACAACCCACACTAACCCCCACAACCACCCACCTCTGTTCCAAGACCTTTCCGACCGAAAGGAAGAAGGATTGTTTTCCGTAGTTCCTGTTCCTGACAAGTCTGACCGAGAAACCATGTTCCCGCTCCCGTTCCCATCATGACCGAGACACCATCCCCGAGTCCGTCTCCGACCGAAGACTTAATACTTTGATAACCGATGCGCAGGACCATCACGTACCTCACTCCCTTGTTTTCTCTTTCATATTGACCCCTTGTACTCCCTTTCTCCTTGTTTTATGACCGGCAAAGATAGTACAAGGATAGTCGCATGTATATAGTCTTCCAGTCAACTGGACTGTTCGCTAGTACAAATATCGACTTAGTCTACCACCTAGTTTCCGATTCATTTCCGGTAAACTCCCATCTCCTTTCCGAAATTAGGGACAGACGATTGAGGAGGGCACAACACATAAGTTGAAGCCAAGTCCCTTCGACCTCGAATACTTCAGTGACCGGATTGAATCAATCCGCGACCGACTCTAAGCTCCCAGTGCTTCTGTCTCCATCTGTAGTCCATCTGACTTCCATCTTCGGTCCTCGGCCCCGTTATGGACCTTCCCATCAACCCAGATAGCCCTTTCGGAAGTAATAGCTAAGCGCCTGACACGCGGATTTAACACTTGGCCTGCAGGACTTGGCCATAGTCCGCCCAACCTTTTGACAACACCCCTCGGCAGTACCAAAGTCCGTCAGTACCCGACGCTTGACAGGAGTACAAGGGGCTAATAGAAAAGAGAAAACAAGGGAGTCAGGTATGCACGTTGTTTATCAAAAGGGCAGAACCTAGGTCACAGAATCATGTGAGTTCAGGTTCACAGGGCCATGGGTTGATGTACAGAATCACAGAAAATGGTTGTTCCAGTTTTTATGGCTGGAAAAGTCTCAGAATGGATGTGGGTGGTTGTGGGGGTTGGTATGGGTTTATTAGGAGCATGGGCTATAACAGTATCCCCCCACTAGGACTGAGCCCTCAAGGTCCTAAGCTTGTTGAGGTGGTAATTAAGATGGACATGACTGTGAGAGCTTTCTGGTGGTTTTCTGGTGTGATTGTCGATCGATAAGTGCTGATGGCCCATTGCCTATAAGAGGGGTGCCTGCAGAACTAGGGGGGTTTCCTCCCCAATGGAGAATACGGGTTCCCAACCAATCCTTCATAGTGTAGGGTCAGAGGAGGAGTCTGGGGCCTTGTTTTGCTGCTTGCAGATCCTAGATGATGAGTTGAAGAAACTGCAGGATTGTACAACTAAGTTTCATAATATTTATGGTGTGTTGATTTCCCTAGAGATCTTCCTTTTCTGACCCTTTTGTAGCGAATCACCACTCAAGCTGGTTAATGTCGGGGGGCATCTCCGGTCGTCATCCGTGGTAGGATGTTGTTTCCAGTGGTCTTGTGGCAGAGGCTGCTGGTTTAGATGTTCTTGGCTGGTTTTCTGAGTATCTGGCTCATCTGGATAAGGCCTGGGAGCATTTGCATTACTTCTGGGGCCTCCTTGTAGAGTACGACCGTTGCTTGCACCATTTGTTGACAACCACAGGAGAATACTAGAGGAGTTGAGGATGGTTTGGGTCCTTTCTGATGCAGTGTTACTGTTCCTGGAAGAGAATCCATTGGGGGTCAGGTTCAACACCTTATTCATAGAAGAGGTAGACTGGTCCTTTGCTTATCGGAGGATGGGGGGGCCAGGTAGACCTGATGCGTGGTGTGGAGGGGCCATTGTCTAGGGTGCCAGGTTCAGGTGAGGGAAAGGAGTGAGGGGAGGTTCTGGGTTGGACAGGGGGAAAACTATTTTGACCCGCTTAGCCTAGTTGTCTTTTATTCAGGGCTTGGGGCTTCCTGAGCGAAAATGATATTTGGTTGCAGATGTCGTGTGTTTTCTTAGGTGGAGTCGGAGATTTGGGGGTCAGACTGAGTTCCTTGACTATTCCTTAAGTCGAAGCAGTTTAGTCTGTTGTTTTTTCCCCCTCTCTGGGATAGACGTCCCATTGTCTAGCCAGGGTGTTTTGTGGTTGGAGCCGTGGTGGTCGTGGTGGTCATAGTGGATCATGGTGGTTTTTGGCAGTCATGGGGGTCATGGTGGTTGGAGTGGTCATGGGGGTCATGGTGGTCAAAGTGTTCATGGGGGTCATGGTGGGTCATGGTGGTTGGTTGTGGAATCATTGCCTGGATGGTGGCAGAGCCATCAGGATTTTGGAGGATGTCCTGCAACTTTGGGTCTTGGTTTCTGAACCATATCAAATGGTTCAGTGGTAGGTATTAATCATGTTATCAACATGTTCTAATCTAAGAGGGGAATCTACACATGGTACCGTTTTGTCTAAGGGATGGTACAGGTTCTGCAAGGATCAGGGTTTTCCTGAGCAGAATTTTTGGAGGGTTAGATTGATCGCTGAGTGGAAGCTGTGGGCTTGGTGGTACCAAGAATCAGTTGTGATGAAAATCTAAATGAATAGTACTCAAAGCCCTGTCGATCCACAGATCATAGTGGGTGAGCATATGGTGTCTGGACAACTAGAATCTGACAGATTTCAGAGGGTCAAAGGTGTTTCCGAGGAAACAGGTCGAATCTTTGGATGATTGGCCATGGGTGTTCATGTTTCTGAGAGAGTGGATGTGTTGTTTGTTTTACTCCATTAGCCCTGTTGGTGTTCAATGCGAACAGCTGGTGCTAGAGTCGGCAGCCTGTGCTTCTATTCCTTGGATTCCGAGGTGTCCGATGCTTTGGATTCCTCCTCAATTTCTTCTGTCACAGAGGCTGCATGCCCCTTGGTGACTGTGGTGGTGGATCTTGGGCATTGCTTGGCTGCGTGGCCCAATCTGCTACAGAGGAGGCAGAGATTTTGTTCAAAGTGGCATTGCTGTTCTTGCGGTGTAAGTTTTCCATCTTTACCGAGCTTGTATGAAAGATCCATAGTAGTCCTACTACCACCGGATGGGGTCACGGGTTGGCCTTGTTCAAAGGCTAAATACAAAGTATTCAGTGTTTGTCACAAAGCACTCTGATTATTTAGAAGTCTCTACCTAAATACAAAGTACTATTGCAAAGAATAAGTCAGAATGGTAAGATTTTATGAAAGGTTTGATACTCACTTCAGTGTTCATCACAAAGCACTGAAGTGACTGGAATCTTAACAGACTACTTATATATGTGTGAAAGACAATAGGAAAATAACTATGTCTAAAGGAGATGACAATAGAGAAAAGGAATAACAATGGAAAGGGATGATAACAATGGAAGAAGTGTTGACAATGGTGGATGGTTAATCATGTCCACCGGAAGAAGTGTTTGGTCTGAACTAAACCATATACCCTAATCTTAACAGGCCTGAGTTGGCCATCTTGTTGCCTGTGTTAGTGTCTGAATACAGGTTCACAGGGGCCTTTCCTCTGTCATAGGGGCAGCTGAAGTTCTGGGTTGAGGCAGATTCTCTGGCAACTTCTGAATGACATTCCCAGTAGCGGGCATCGATGGATTGAGACAGGAGTGGAGTTGGAGTAGGGAATGAGGTTTTCCTACTCAGGAGATCTTGTCCTTGATCCAGCCAGGGAGTCCATTGTAGAACTGTCAGTGGAGAGCAGCATCTCCCCAGTGGACGCAGGTGGCTAGTCGATTGAATTCAATTACATATTTCATAATGTGCTGGTTGTTGCACATGTGGAGGTTCTTGTGGTCTGCTTCGGCCTCTCCTTCTGGGTTGTGGGGGCTGAAGTTAGTTTTGAGTTCAGAGATGAACTTGTCATAGTCATAGAGCCAGTCTGGCTCATCGGGGGCAGATAGGGCTGGTTTGAACCAGTCCAAGGCAGTACTGGTTAGGTATGATAGTACATAAGTAGCCTTGGCGCTGTCAGAGTTGAAAGTATCAGGGTGGAAGTTCAGACTATACTGTACTAAAAAGGCTTGTAGTTTTCTCAAATCATATCCATCAAAGGTATCCAGGTCCCAGACCTTGGTGGTGTGGGGAGCTGATCTTCTGGGGCTTGTCAAATTGCTTGCCAGCATGACAATGGCTTGGGTGAGGTCAGGCATATCGTTGGGTCCTAAGCTGGGGGCCCCTCCTGGTTATGCGGGAGATGGTGGTGCTGCAGCAGGTGGTGTGACATGGGGCAGGACAACAGGGGGTGGTGCAGCAGGTAGTGGTGCGATGGGTGGTGGTGGAGGTGCGAGAGGCGGAGGTGCTATGGGAGGTGCTGCAATGGGTGGTGTGAATGGTGATGGTACGTAGGGGGAAGATGCAAAAGGAGGTGGTGCCTCAGATGATGGTCCTGAGGTTGATGGCACCATGGAGGATGGTCCCAAGCTTGAAGGCACCTCTGAGGGTGACGGTTGGTGGGTCGCTGGGGGGTGGTTCACAAGGAACAGGTTGGTCATGTTCAAGTGTGGGTGTAGGTCCATGCTAGAGAATCTGGAGTTGGATGAGAGTTCTGGAGGATGTGTGAGGGTCTGAGGCATCTGAAAACTGGTCCCATGGTTGGGTAGTTCTCAGGCAATGGATGCACAATGGGTAGATGCCTGGGTGATGGCTAGCAGGGCTTGTGTGCGCATGGTAGGTCTCAGGCTCATGATGATCAGGAGTGTGAGTACAAATATACTGTTAAGTCCACATGTCAGGTGCTTAGCTAGATACTTCCAGAAGGGTTTCTGGGGGTGTCCGAAGGGTTTCCGTAAGGGGGGTCGAGGTTCCAAGGTCAAAGGGTGGTCAAGGTCATAGGTTCACCAGGATGGAGAGATGGAAGAAGGAAATGGAAGATGGAAAGATGGAAGAAGGAAATGGAAGATGGAAAGATGGGAAGCACCAGAGACTTAGTGTTGGTTGGAATTAGGTTGATCAGAATAGATATTTGAGCATTCAAGGTCAAAGGGACTTGGCTTCAACTTATGTGTTGTGCCCTCCTCGATTGTTTGTCCCTAATTTTGGAAACTCAAAAAGTTTGCCCAAATTGAATTTGAAACTACGACACAGAATAAGTCGATATTCATACTGGCAAATAGTCTAGTCGACTGGGGGTTTAAATACATGTATCTACTGTTGTACTATCTTTTGCCGAGTAAAGGCAAGGGGAGAAGGGAGTACAAGGGGCTAATAGAAAAGAGAAAACAATGGAGTCAGGTACGCAGTGATCCTGCACATTGTTTATCAAAAGGGTGGAACCTAGGTTATGGAATCCCAGGAGTTCAGGTTCATGGGGCCACAGGTTGATGTACTGAATCAGGGAAAATGGTTGTTCCAGTTTTTATGGCCAGAAAAGTCTTGGAATGGGTGTGGGTGCAGGTGGTTGTGGGGGTTGGTATGGGTTTATTAGGAGCACAGGCCATAATAATAGGCCTGGGTATTCATGCAAGTCTGATGGTAGGATAGATGGGGACCTTTTCATGCAGATTTTGGATGATAAACATCAAGAAACCTTTGCTTATTACAGAAAGTGTAAGGGCAACCTAAGCAGGCATTCTACCCTCAGGTGGTGCACTGGCAAAGGGGGATCCAAAGATTTAGTATAGTATCTAATACATAGTGACTAGCCTACCTGGTGAAGGGGGATCTAAAGAGAAAACTCTAGGGAACCCTTCACCCACTAGCTACTGTATGTAAGCACCATTGCTATGGCGCTCCATTCCATACCAGGCATCATTCTCTGTACCGACTGGGAAGTTTCACCAGGGTCATGACACTAGGAGCAACCAATGAGAGGAGGGCCAATAGTTGCGGTTAACACTTTTGAAGGGTGACCACCAGTGGTGATGATCATTTGGTAAGTATTGCATTTTGCACTGCCATGGGTAGGCCAAACAGGTCTCAGTCGGTGGGTATGAAGTATGGGTCGAGTGGTATTGGTCAGGATTCATTATCGGGGGTTCCCCTGACATCACCCCCCCTCTAGAGCAACATCCCCAACGTGTTTTGGAACCCAAGAGGCTGTGACAAAACTTTGGTGTGAACCAAGGCAACTCAAGTTCTCTGACAAGATCCAGGAGGACAACAAAATACACTTGCATTGGCTATTTTTACAGAGAACCCAATTAAGAGATTATACTCTGGAGATTCACATAATCCGTGATCACAAGAAGAAAGCAATCAGCTCCATTGCTCTACCCAGTCTGCCATGCTTGCAAACAAGCAGATTCCCTCCTCTACCTCAACTCACACATCTACCAAGTGGTGTAGCTTCTGTGAATTATCCACATACAACACAGATGCCTGTTACTCACTTGCAGATGCAAAAAGGTTGAATTTGGAATGGAGGCAGAGGGCTAAGCAGGCGAAGAAGCAAAAGCAGAAGGAGCAGAAGGCCCAACAAGCTGATGCAGGGGAAACATCCACTCAGGCTCCTGAAGCAGCAGGATCTGCCTCTACAGTTGCAAGTCTTCCCTCTCTTCTCTCCGCCCACCTTGTCTCTAATGCCAGCTATCTTGGTGTACTGATTCAGAAGCTTCTGCACATATGACTCCTCATCCGCACTGGTTCAAGGAACTCAAACCTCACAGTTGCTATAGAATTGGCAGATGTCAGGTCTCGGTACTGCCGATGGTGCTGTTGGAACCAGCCGAGTCCTGCAGGCCAGTCAGGGTGGCTTGGCTTCAACGTACTCGTACATTGTGCCCTGCCTCCTGTGTGTGCCACTAACTTGTAATGGAAGAGATACTTGGGTGGATGCTAAGGGTGTCGGCCCGAGTAAGGACTTCTGAACAGAAGGAGGAGAGTAGGGAGGTGTAAACCTAGTTGATACTCAGACTGAGGAACTATGTCCACGCATCTACTACTTATATAGGCTGAGAGGTGGAATGTGGAATAAGGGTGGCATAAGACATGGAAAACAGAATAAGGTATGAAGACCATGTGGAGGTATTGTCCACAGCGATTAGAATAGAATAATGCGAGGGTAAGACAATGAAGTATAAATGGGTGAGATTGTGGGAAAGAATAGAACAATAAGGAATGGCTGAGAAATAACACAATAGGGCCGCGGGTAAGTGGCGAAGAATAGTGAATGTCCTGGGGGTAAGCAAGTGAGGAGAAGGACAGGGAGTGTAGGGATGATAAAGAATAGGGGGTTGGGGAAAGGATAATGAACCAGGTGATGAACCGGGTGTACCAAACTGAAACGTGCGCCATGGGATGATATGAGTAAGGGTCGGTTGGTTGGTTGGTACTGCCAAGTAAGTCAGAGCACGGTGTGTGGTTGTGACAGCAGACAATAGTGTGGTGTATTCTGAAGGGATTGGAACAGTGGTTTTCTGCCCAAAGGACAGGAAATTGACTCCTATACTTCTTTCTGATGTATTATA
>QLPI01012981.1:0-18074 GCA_003314275.1 Chroogomphus rutilus | reverse complement strand
ATCGGAGTTTGAAATGGGACCTCGGAGTTGGATCGGAGTTTAAAGAGGGTCGTCCCCTGACAATAGCCAACACCTTTGAAGAATGCGACACGATGCTCAATGATATGTTGGACAAGCAATCAGCCTGGTCTGTGGCCCACAACTCCCAAGCCAAAATCTCGAAATTCCAATGCCTGAGGCTCACAAGGCGCAAAGATTTAGTATAGCCTAACTTTGTACACTTTGTACACAGACAGACCCACCTAGTCATTGAATGTGTCAGCGAGGCATGGCTCCTGGACATACAGATCAATCAGGAATTACGCTGGCATCAACATGTCCAGCAGGCCATTCAGAAAGCCCAAGCCTCCTCCTTGCCATAAACCGGCTCACATGGCCCTCCTTCGGCCTCCCTGAACAGCATGTCTGGCACCTCTATATCTATGGTGCTCCCCAAGCTCGAGTATGCCCTACCAGTATGGTACACCTCGGTGCATAAGAACCCCAACACAGGAAGACAGACTGGTTCAATAGGACACACCAAAATCATGGATAAGGTTCAGAGGCTGGGATGTAAATTGATCACAGGGGCCTTCAGATCGACCACCACAGACATCCTAGAGCTTCACTCCTGGATCCCACTGACCCAGATATGCCTGGAGGACACCTGTCATTGCAAGGTGCTCAGACTAGCAACACTTCCCAAACTCCACCTACTCTATAAAGCAGTGCAACATAGCTCAAAGAGATGCCCCCGATCGCATCCCTCTGCAATCTATAACCTCCTCTGTGGTACAAGATTTGCCCAGATACCATAGAGACAGTGGACTCAACCAGACACCACCCCAGCTGGCGCCCTCAATTTACCATGCACATTGCAGACAGCAAGCCAGCGGCAGCCAGCACCTTAAGGACGAGGATGGACAACATCCAAATATTCTCAGATGGATCAGGACTCAAAAGCAGTATCGGTGCGGCAGCAGTCACCCTTCAAGATGGGCAGGCCCTTCGATACTGGCTGGGCAAAGACACTAAACACACAGTCTTCGAAGGTGAAATTGTCGGTGTGATTCTGGCACTAACACTACTGGAAACCCATTAAACTGATAGATCTGCCTTGATTGCCCTTGACAATCAAGCTGTCATCCAGGCCCTGCAGAACAACAGGACCCAGCTGGCAGAATATTTACTAGATACAGCCCATATGCTCATCCAGAGACTGAAGCACAAACGCCATAACCTGCACATCCACTCGGAGTGGGTTCCGGGCCACATGGAAATTGAAAGAAACAAGCTAGCTGATGAACATGCAAAGAGAGCAGCCAGAGGGGATGTCACCCCCACCAATGACCTTCCAGAGCTTCTCAGAAAGTGCCTTCCGGCAAGTATCATAGCCTGAAGGCCAACCGGAAGAAGTCTGTCCTCCAGCACTGGAGGAGAGTCTGGTCAAAATCACCCCGATATGCCAAAATGTCCCAAATAGACTCAAAACTGCCAAACCATCAAATCTATAAGACATTGAGCTCCCTGCCCCATAGAGTGACTAGCATCCTGATACAACTGCACACCGGCCACATATCCCTCAACTCTTTCCTTAAGAAGATAAAGGCATCGGACACAGTGTTATGCAAGCAATGCCGCCAGCTGGAGACTGTAGTGTACTACCTCAAACACTGCAAACGATACACAGACCAGCTCAGACACAAGGCAGGGAAGGCCAGTCACTCCATTCATTGGCTGTTGGGCGATCCCAAGATCATCCCCGCTACTTTATGCTTTATTTGGTCTATATGCTGCTTCGACAAATACACCGATGTAGCACCCCCCAACCAATGACCAAACCACAAACACCCTTCATTCCAACCTGGATCAGCTCTTGTTTTCTGCTGGCCCCCTATCTTTGAGGGATTGGCCCTCTTGTGCCTCCCTGGCCAATATTTCTTACACCCCAGTCCTTCTGATATGCTCCCCCCCTTTTGATACTTAGACAGTGCCACAGCCATGTATATCGTAGTAGTAGTAGTGCACCATAAGCACCTAGCACTTTGAGTACTTTAATTGAACTCTCTCTCTCTCTCTCTCTCAGATGCCAGTGCAGTGATGTTGGATCCCTGGAAAAATGGGATTCCAGGACAACATCAGTGGGCTTGATGCAAGTTGTGATCCCTCAGATGCCAGCACAGCGATGTTGGATCCCTGGACAAATGGGATTCCAGCAGTCCAAACACCATCCACGGCAACATCCGGCTGGCTTGGTACAAGTTGTGATGCCTCGTCGACACAATGGTGGGAATCACTATCTAATAACATCGGCGCCATCCCTTGTGAAAAACACTCTGGGGCCATTTGAAGGAGCTCCAGTGATGTTTATCCGCCTGCCCAGGGCAGGCCTGATGAGGAACGTGGCAGAAATGAGCACATTCCACTTCCCCCAACCATCAAATTTTTCTAAATTTCGCCAGCCAGTACGTGTCTGTCGATGCAAATCCATGAGCCCAACAAATATAACCAACCATTGGATGATCTGCCATGCAATGTGGGAAGTGGACGTTATTTCAAAGGGGATATTACCAATGCAGAGGGCGAATAATCACATCGCCTGAAAAGTTGGCGATCGCTAGTGAATATGGTGTCCTGCCCGCAGAGATGCTTCTGGCTGTAAGGGCAACCCTTCAGCATCAACTGGAGGTATCTCACAGAAGAGCTAAGCAGGGGGAATCCAAAGTATAATTATCACTACTACCTAAGTACACGTAGGGCTCTCACCTAACCAGGGGGAATCCAAAGAGGAAAGTCCAAGGATCCCGCTGCTGGTGAACCTCTTTTATACCCTTTATGTAAGTGGTCTGTGCACTAGCTTATAAATCAACATATCGGAGTCTGTAGAGCCGACTTCCTGGTACTAAGTCTGAGGCTAGGGCACTTATTCTGGGTTCCAGTCATCGTGCTAAGATTATTCCTATCTCCCACTCGGTGGTCCCTCGGACCTGGGTCTCCTGGCCTCGGAGTTGGGGAGAGTCCGAGATAGGGCCTCGGAGTTGGGGGGAGTCCGAGATAGGGCTTCGGAGTTGGGGGAAGTCCTGAGATAGGGCTTCGGACTTGGATCAGGACTTGGAGGGGATCATCCTCTGACACCGGTGGTCTTTCGGACTCTGGTCTCTCATCCTCGGAGTTTAGGTGGAGTCCAAGATAGGACCTTGGACTTGTCATCAGGACTCGGAGAGGGTCATCCCCTGACACTGGCTGCCTGGACACTGGGCTGTGTCACAGTTCCACCTGGTGCAATGTGCCAAGGAGCAACAAGTCGTGTTTTTAAGCCAAGATGCATGACATTGATGCAGAGCACACATGGTCATGGATTGTGTGCATGGACTCAGCCGTTGGGGGATGGCAATTTTGAGGATATCCCATACCAGATATACTGTATATATTGTGTTTGGGGATATTCTTTGGAAATTAATAGCTGCAGCTGCAGCGTTATCTTCCAACCGTGTTTCTCCGAAAGACATGGAATGCTCATAGGACCTACCTAATCAAGCTTTCCACATTGGAAAAAGGCCCGAGAGAGTATTTCAATAATTTCCCGATGAGTTTGCAGGTGGATGGAAAAAAAGATATTCATAAAATATGAAACTGGAGATGGCCACATTGTGGCTCAAGACAAGGGAGACACCATCATCACAGGCCTTCTTCCAGAACAATAACCCCATTAAGATCACAAGTAGTTGTACATCTTGAACGTCAAAGTCCCCGAACACGAAGCTAGGCAGATCAATCCTCCATATGATAATTGCAGATAAACCAAACACATATCCCTCAATTCTATCACTGTGCAAAAAGTAATTCAGTTCGATTGATATTGACAACAGGCAACCCAGTGTCTGAATATTTTTTTTGACTTCTGTCACGGTATTATACTGATGGGGATTGCAATCATTTGCACTTCTCACGCTCGATCCTGCCAGGGTTCCAGAGCAAAGTTGGGAAGTTTGGATAGAAGTGTGTATATGATAAAAGTGACCTCTTCAGATCTCGATCTACACATGAGGAACGGAAATGAGAGAGAGAGAGAGAGAGATTCAATTATAGTGCTCGAAGCACAAGTGCTTATGGTGCACTCTAGCTACAAAACAAAAGCACTGCATGAGAGATAGTTATCTACTAGGAACTGTGGCAGATAGATACGTGATATGAGGAGATATGACAACTGGGTTTTGTGAGTGTAGGGGAAAATGAGACCCCATTCATTTCTGTGGTGTGCCAGCAAGTTGCCAGAACATCACAGATGGCTCATGTCCAGTCCAAAATGGGTATGCCAGGATTGGCAGTGCAAAGGATATTTTGGTCAATGTGTTTTGCAGAAGCATCAGGCTTCAGGGATTAGGGTGTCAAGCAGTGGTCAGGTGCAGCTAGTTTAGAGTGTGTGGTTGGATGGATTAGGCCTCAAAAAGGGGACCTTCCTCAGCAAGTTTGCGCGCATGGTGGTCCAGGACTACTTTGCACATTGGACATTCCTGGCTTGTTGCTGCATGAGCTCCTGTGCAGATGGCACATCTCAGTGTGATGTGTTGACACAGTATGGGTTTGTCACATTTTTCTTCATTGGGGCAAAGGCAATCTTGTGTTATATGTTTGCCTGAGCATTGTCCACAAGATGTAGTCCTCTTGCACACCCATGCAAAGTGACCAAATCGATGACAATTATAGCATTGTGGTGGGCGACATAAGAATTTGGTTGTTGGGTAGAGGTGACCCCAGAAGGCAATGTGGTGGCTGATGTAGCTATTGGCAACTTGAGCATCCATAAAGAAGAGAACTATAGACATGTGAGTTTTAGTTTGCTGTTTTTTCCATGGGAAGGAGAGGGGTTCAATCTGTTGAAGTGTCGAGAGGTGAGTGATGATGTGGTCATTCTGGTTGATGAGAGAGATAACATTGCAGCTGTCTCGTGAGGTGTCAAATGTAGTGGGAATACCATGAACGATGACTGGGAAAGTCTTTTAGGCAACAGAGAGCTGATCAGAGAGTTTAGGGAGGCAGTGGTACACTGTGGAGGCAAGATATATTTGTTCAGCTTCACTGCAAGTAGTGAGCCAAATATCCCCACTCTGGTGTTGACCTGCAGGACATATTTGCGGTGGGATGTTCTCTATGTCCTCATTCCCATCTGCATCTGGTGTGTATGATTTTGTTTCAAACCAGCAATTAGCATCTTCAATGGCTCTTCCAATTTACTCTCCTAGCTCCTCATCAGACAAGCCTAAGAGCACCGGATTGTTGCGATCAGATTGCGCAAGTGTGAGGTCAAATTGCATATTGTAGAATGGTGTTTTAGGAGTTGGCTGTGGGGCTGGCAGAGTGGGTGAGGTAAGGATGGCTGCATAGGTGTGTTTTCCAGTAGGTTGCATGGTGTTTGGAAGGCCTAAGTGGGTGGAGATAGCATCCAGATGCTTATATACTTTGGTTAATTGTAGGTTGTGTGAATCTATGAGTGTTGATTGGGCTGTGGAAATGAGGTCTTGGCTTTGGTGCAGGGCATCAAGAGAGATTGTCACTGTTTTAGCAGTCTTGGTCTTAGAGAAAGTGATTCCATATATCAAAACACTAAGTTGTTCAAATATGGTAGCTAATGATGCTGCAGTAGGCTGTCCTGGGAGTTCAACAGGCAGCAGTGGTGGTGGTTGGACCGTGGGAGCCATTGGAATCATCCTGAGCACACTCGGACTGGATGGGTGCCAGTTTGAGATGTCAGTGAATGGATGGAGCATGTGGTTCAAATGTGTTGAGTGTTTGAATATAGGGTGAGTCCTTAAGCGCACTGGCGATGGTGGTGGTTGGAGTTCAAGGAGCCCCCAGGGAATATCAAATGGAAATGAATGAGCATAAATATATAGGGTGCCATCCTTCATATGAACCCACTGTACCTAGCTGGTTGATGTGCTCAACAATGACCCTACCATGTCTTTCCTCAAGTGATCATCTATACCAATGATGAAGTCCCAAACTACCGCCTTTAGCCTGCATAATAGGGTGCTTGATTAGGCACCAATACAGGATACAATGTCAGATTAAGACAGGGATAACAGTGGGGAAAAATCATAGTTCAAAACTCCAACTGATGAGTTACCACTGCAATCATCATGATTTCTCAAGACCCATTAATTTCCAACACATGTCAACTTTAGCATGCTCCAATGGCTTTATGAGCTGCTGCCATATCTATAGTAGGAATGAAAAGAGGAGTGATGGGATCACCTGGAACTTCATTCCTAAGTCAAACAAAGTGCAAATTAAGGTGTTTCATATAGCCATGATGTTCAGGGTTTTTAGATACAGAGATGGTGGATTGATTGTCCATATACAAGATGGTGTGTGAATGGGATAGCCAAATTCAGAAATAAACTGGAAGAACCTAAATATCTCCTTGTTGTAAGAGCATGTCTGACCTCAGTTCATTGGACTGAACCAAACATTGGTATTATCTGTTTCAAGTAAAGTTTCACTCACTGCTTTAACACTCTTGGTACTTTGACACTGATATTTATCATTGATATCCCCATTAGGAAAGGACCCATTGTACTCACTTTTGAAGCTTCAGATTTCTCATGATATGTAGCTTGAGTGAGAGATTAAATGCTCTTACACTCATATGCTTCTTTTGTATTGCCTTCCAGCTGTCATAGTTGAATCTGACTCCATCTACAGCCAATCACCAAATTCCTGATCTAGTATCTACATAGAACTAAAACAGGATCATCTGATGGTATCTGCATATATACAACAGAATCAATGTTCAACATATTTCATAAATACAATAGTAGGGTAGTTAAATTACCTGACATATCCCTCACCATATCTCCATACTTTTAACTAAAAAAAAAAACCTGACACACTTGAGCAATCCACAGTTTTCTATTTAAGAGAACAATAGTATCTATTGTAATGCACAGCCCAGTAGTATAATAATACTGTCTTCTTATTATTTTCAATTTATAGAATACAAAAGAGTCCTAGGTAGTATAAGTAATATGTACTGCTGTTTGACATGTCCTCAGACTGTTTCTGAACTCACCATAGGTCACACATTTGAAGGCAACAAAACTGGTCCAATGAGTTACTGCCAAAAAATTGCAATATCTCAACCAATAAAAATTATTACATAAACATGAGGAGACCAATCGATGCAGGGGTATCTGTGAGAATATTTTCAGAGTTTATAGATTTTTATTTGGTTTATAAAATTTGGAGCAAGTGAAAAGTGCCAAACATTGGACCAGTTTTGTGAGTCACTGTATATACTAAACAGGAATGGGGAACATAGGCCAAAAATATAAAAACATGGAGCATAGATATGTAAACTAATAAATAAGATATAGAACTGGACATATATGCCCAGATATGAAGTGAAGTCACCAAAGCCAATGAATTAAAGTATGTCAACCAAAGTACATATATAATAAACCAAATATACCAAAGTGAAGATAGAATATATATGAGGGGCTTGTAATGATTCAATATACATGGACTTTGGTTAGTGCAACTATGTGAACTGAGGCTTGGTCAGAATACACAGTGACCTAAAAATTTATCCCAATATTTTGCACTTTCTGCTTCATGGTTATATAGCATCACAACAAGGCCAAACAGAGCCAATATGTTGGTGTATGTAAGAGAGGTCTTGTTAAGGGCTATATGTGAAATCAAGAATTATGTAATTTGATGATAGTTCCATAGAGATACAGCCAATTCATTTTGGGGCCTCATTGGGACAATTATTTGACTGGGTATCAGAAATACAGAAAATACATAATTTAGTACTTTGTATTGGCCTTTATAACTGCTTCCACCCTTCTAGGCATACTTTCAATAAACTTCTGACATAGTTTCTCCAACTGACCCATTTTATAGTCAATGGTTTCTTGCCACTCAATGGCATCTGGACCATTCAGTGTTCTTGTAAGGTAGGTTCAAAATCAGCTACAGCTAATGTCCATTGAATGGAGTTGTCTTGAAGGTCAAGTGATACTATAGAGGCTACCTCTCCTACATTTAGGGTTTGGTAAGACCCTGGAGCTGGCCATGCTTGAGTTGGTCTTAGAGCTTATATTATAGCATTTAGGATTTCTTCTTGTTTAGGTTGTTGAGGTATAATGTTCAGGGCATTAGTTGATTCTGGTACATCTGAAAACTCCCCCTCATCAGGTATGTCATCTGCAATAGTGGTCATTAGTGGGATGAAACTAACATTCTGCTCAATAGAAACCCATCCCTTCTCTAGCCAGAAAATGCAATATCCCTTGCTCTTATCATCTACACCAACAAATAAAGCTTCTTCAGCTCATGCTTTAAGTTTCTCAATATCTGATAAGTGAATATAGACTCTAGTATCAAATTCATATGCCTGTGCTAAATTTGATTTGGATTCATTGCCGAGTTCATATGGTGTTTGTCTAGGAATAGCATGTGAAGGTAAATGGTTGTTTAACCAGGTTATTTAATTGATTATTTCAGCCCATAGGTACTTGGAAAGTTTTTACATTAATAGCATGGCATGTGCATGTTCAACAAGGGTGCAATTGAGTCATTCAGTGACTCCATTTTGTTGTGGCAAGTCAAGAACAGTAAGTTGTCACTCTATACCATTGTTAAGTACATGCTACTGAGCTTTGGTTCACTTGGTCATACCAGCTGAATGTCTCACCATCTAATCCTGCCTACAAGTGACAAAGTCATTGTTCACTAGTATGTAGTCTCGGCTTGGTACATTCAGTTCATTCTCAGTCCATGTCAAGCTGTGGGTACTGACAGACTTCGGGACTGCCGAAGGGTCGGGCAGACAATGGCCAAGTCCTGCAGGCCAAGAGTAGTGGCGTTGGCTTCAACGTACTCGTGTGTTGTGCCCTACTTGCCGTGCGTGCCACCGATTTGCAACAGACGGATACTTGGGAGGATGCTGCTGATGCCGGCCCGAGTCGAGGACTTAACAGAGTGTTATATCCATGATATAACTCCGACATCCGGGACATCCGACATAGGGCGCTACGAAAGAAACCTACTCCGAACCAAGTCCGAACCTACATTGCCACCTCCGAGTCCGACCAGTATCATTGACCTCGGACCTCGGATATCTTCCTTTCTCATCGAACAATAGTCTTATTGTAACACCAGATGTATATTTCTCTTGTGCTCCGTTTTTGTTCATCTTATTGTTCTCTTGACTATTCCTAATTAGTTACAATAAGGATCGCATGTATAAATACCTCCAGACTTCTGTACTATACCTTAGTTCGAATATCGACTTAGTATTCCCACTCACCCTCTGAACTCCGAAACTTATCTTCTCCAAACCTCTGAAATAAAGGACTGACGATCGGGGAGGGCGCAACATTGAAGTTGAAGCCAAGTCCTTACGACTCCGAACACATGACTCGGACCGACTTACGTCAGCTCGGACCTGACGCGAACTCGGACTTTAACAGTATATTCAAACTCACACTCCTGATCGTCTATGAGATGCAGCGAACGAATCAGAGCCATTCAAACACTTAGAGTAGCTTCGGTACGCCGCGCATCCCTGACCCCAAACTTACCTGCCACAGAACCCGACGTCCACATGCCACCAAGCCCTTCACCAGCCCCAAACCCACCATCCAAACACTCGTCAAACCCCCTTCTAGAACCTCGAATGCCGCCCTCGGACGACACTAATGGTGAAGCCAACTTGGCGGAAGCCATCACTATGTTAGCCAAACATCTGTCCGGCTCAAAGAAATCATCAGCTCGGACCAAGATTCGAGACCCCGACCCCTTCGATGGCTCCGATGCCAAGAAATTACAACCGTTCCTGGTGCAGTGCACCTTAAACTTTCGAGACCGCCCTGACGCGTTTGACTCCGACAGTGCCAAAGTAACCTATATACTATCGTATCTAACTGGCACTGCCTTGGACTACTTTGAACCCGGTCTCTCCTCCGAAGAAGACCCTTACTGGCTCTACGATTATCAAGAATTCGTCTCCGAACTCAAAGCCAACTTCGGCCCCCATGATCCAGAAGGAGAGGCTGAAGCTGACCTCGAGGCCCTCCAAATGCGCGACAACCAATGCATCACAAAATACGTGGTGGAATTCAACAGGCTCGCCGTTTGCATTCAGTGGGGAGACTCCACACTCTGTCGCCAATACTACAATGGCCTACCCAACAGGATCAAAGACGAAATCGCCCGTGTAGGAAAACCCGACTCCCTACTGCAACTATGACGACTGTCTCAGTCGATCGACTCCCATTACTGGGAAAGGCGCTCCAAAATGTCTCGGGAAGCCTCCACGTCCAAAGCCCCTGAACATCCGAATGACAGAAACAGGGCACCAACAGCTCCGATCGCAAGTACGAGCACCAGACCTCCGAACCCCAGCCAGACCCCGAATAAGACAACCTCGGACATGACCATGAAACTCGGCAAAGATGGCAAGCTCACACCTCAAGAACGACAACACTGTTTCGACCACAACCTCTGCCTGTTCTGTGGAAGAACCGGTCATGTAGCAAAGGAATGTCCCAAGTCAACCTCCGCCACCGCCAAAGGACGTGCAACCACTATCGTAGAAAGCACGACCAAGGCAACGATCTCCGAAGTAGAAGATACCTCGGAGTCAAAAAATCTCTAAGCAGCCCTTCGACTCCAGCATCAGTTAGGGGCTGCCCTGAACCCAATGATGCACCAATGGAGATGAGACTCAACGCATCTGCTCTTTCCAGTCCGAACTCCTTGACCATCCGCCTCCACCTTGAAACCACCTATATTGACACTCTAATAGACTCAGGATTAACTCATTGCTTCCTGGACTCCGACTACGCTACAAAGCACCAACTCCGAGCCTATGACATCACTCCGATTCCGCTACGACTCTTCAATGGCTCCTCCAACTCCGTAATTCAAAAAGCCATTGACCTCCGCGTATGCTTCCCAACAGGGGAGCAACACACCATTACGTTCTATGTAACTCCGTTGGATTCTAGTTGCTCGGCAGTCCTCAGACACAACTGGCTCACCCGCTACAATCCATTGATTGATTGGGTATTGGGCAGTATATCGTTCGGCTCTCCGACCACAACTAATCTCCAGGTACCATCCGAGCCAGCAGCTATGACTCCGTGCTCATCCGAAACTCTGTCCCCTCCGAAACCCCAGCTTGTGGCACCAAAGGTTTCCCTAGTAAATACAGCAGCTTTCATCTGAATATCAAGAATGGAAGGTACACAAACCTTCCAGCTCTTCCTCTCCGACTGCCAAGACTCCAAAGAAGGTCCGATAGACCTAGGTAACATTCCGAGTGAGTACCACGAGTTCAAAGACATTTTCAGCAAAACTTGGGCCAACACCTTAGCCCCTCACCGACCATATGACCTCAAGATCGAACTGGAGGAAGGCACATCACCCCCATTCAGTCCAATCTATTCTCTCTCCGAAAGTGAACTGAAGTCCCTCCAAGAGTTTCTAGATGAGAACATATCCACAGGGTTTATACGACCCTCACGCTCCCCTGGGGGCGCTCCAGTCCTCTTTGCCCAAAAGAAAGATGGATCACTATGCTTATGCGTCGACTTTCGTGGACTAAACAAGATAACGAAGAAGGATCGCTACCCACTCCCCTGAATCTCCGATCTCCTGGATAGTCCCCGAAAGGCCCGAATATTCACCAAGATAGATCTCTGACATGCATACCACCTGGTACGCATCCGAGAAGGCGATGAATGGAAAACCGCCTTCCGCACACGCTATGGATCTTTCGAATGGAGTGTGATGCCCTTTGGACTCACAAACTCCCCGGCTGCCTTCCAGCGATTCATGAACAACGTCTTCTCCAACTTACTAGACCTCTCCGTACTAGTATACCTAGATAACATCTTAATCTACTCCAACAATCTAGAAGAACATAGAAACCACGTCAAAGAAGTCCTCCGACAACTCCGAATGAACCACCTGTACGCCCAAGCAGATAAATGCTTCTTCCACACCGACACTGTGGAATACCTCAGATACATCCTCTCTCCGAAGGGCCTGACCATGGCCGACGACAAAGTCAAAGTCATCCAGGAATGGCCCGAACCCCGAAAAATCAAAGACATTCAATCTTTCCTCAGATTCGCAAACTTCTACCGACGCTTCATCTTCAACTACTCCGACATCACAGTGCCGCTAACTCGCCTGACACGGAAAGACACTCCATGGAATTTTACTGAGAATTGCAGAACATCCTTCAAGACGCTCAAGAAGGCGTTCACTACGGCGCCAATCCTACAACAATGGATCCCCGGATCTCAACTCATTGTCGAGTCCGATGCCTCGGACTACGCCCTCGCAGCCATTCTGTCCACCATATCACCAACGGACAACGACATCCACCCAATAGCCTTCCACTCCCGAACCTTCACCCCTCTGGAATTGAACTACGATGTACACGACAAAGAACTACTGGCCATCTTTGAAGCCTTCAAGACCTGGAGACACTACCTAGAAGGTTCAGCAGATCCTATCGACATTGTTACCGACCACAAGAATTTAGAATATTTTTCAACAACCAAGTTACTCACCCATCGGCAGGTCCGATGGTCCAAATATCTCTCCCAGTTCAACATGGTAATCTGCTTCTGACCTGGTCGCCTCGGTGCTAAACCCGATGCACTGACTAGATGATGGGACGTCTACCCTAAAGAGGGAGGAAGCGACTACGCCAAGATCAATCCGCACAACCTCCGACCAGTCTTTACAACGGAACAACTTGTATCGTCACTCCGAGCCACCTCCCTGTACTCTCCGGTAATGCAAGCGGCAATGATCATAGACGTAGAACAACTCCATAAGGACATCCGAACCTCACTCCGAGAAGACCCCACAGCCTCGTCCCGAATGGACAACCCCACCGATCGATGGACCATCTCCGAGGACGGACTTCTCCTCCTCAATAAAAGAATCTACATCCCCGATCATGGAAACCTCCGACTCCGAGTGTTACAAGACAAACACGACCATCCAATCTCAGGACACTTCAGTCAGAATTGGACACTGGAGCTCATAAGAAGAGACTACGTCTGGCCCGAACTCCGAGATTCCGTTAAGTCCTACGTTAAATCTTGCACCACTTGTATGAGGTCTAAGCCACAGAGACATCGCCCCTACGGGCTACTCAAACAACTACCGATCCCCGAACGACCATGGAACTCCATTTCCATGGACTTCATAGAGAAACTGCCCACTTTGGATGGCTACGACACTATCCTTGTCATCGTAGACTGCCTAACGAAGCAGTCCCTCTTCATCCCCACCATCGACACGATCACTGTGCCAACCCTCGCCAAACTCTTCGTCCTACATGTGTTCTCAAAACATGGAGTACCATCCCACGTCACCTCAGACCGAGGATCCAAGTTTGTCTCCTCGTTCTTCCAATCCCTCGGCAAAGCCCTGGACATGAAGCTTCACTTCACGTCAGGCTATCACCCCAAAGGAGATGGACAAACTGAACGCATGAATCAAACCCTGGAACAATACCTCCGAGTATATTGCAACTACCAGCAAAACAACTGGTCTGAATTACTACCCATCGCCGAATTTGCATACAACAATGCCCCTAACGCAACAACGGGAATCTCCCCCTTCTATGCCAATAAGGGCTATCATCCGAACATCACCTTTCACCCCGAACGTCACCTTGCTTCCTCTAGGGCACACGACTTCGTAGTCGACTTGGACAACCTGCACCAACAGCTCCAAAAGACTATATCCGAAGCTCAGACCCAATACTCAGCCTCCGCAGATCGTCGCCGAGCGGTTCCTCTGGACTTCAAAGTTGGAGACAAAGTCTTCGTTAAGTCCGAGAACATCCGAACTACGAGACCTTCTAAAAAACTAGCAGAGAAGTTTCTAGGTCCCTTTGAAATCATCGCGCAAGTAGGAACCGTCTCCTTTACCCTGCGACTCTCCAAAAGCATGAGAGCCATCCACCCCGTCTTCCACATCTCCATGCTTGAACCCTCAACTCCAAACACCTTCCCCGAACGCATACTCCCACTCCAACCCCCAGTCATCATTGATGGGGAATCTGAATACGAGATCTCCGAGATCCTTGACTCGAAGATTGACGGAAAAAGGCACAGGTGCCCCCTCCAGTACCTAGTCCGGTGGTCCGGATACGAAGGCACCGAAGACGAAAGATCCTGGTTACCAGCCAACGAACTTGGCCATGCCTCTGAAGTTGTCTCCGACTTCCACCGAGCTTACCCTGACAAACCAGGCCCCTTGAAGACGTCCTAGACCCCCTCACCTTGGACTCAGGCGACTCAGACATTCATCACTCGACTTGGAGAATAAACCAATTCAATTTTCTATCTACTCTTGTGAGCCAGGTGCATCGTCCTGGTCCAACCCCTCATCCCCCGGACCTCCCTCATCCTCCTTCCCCTTATCCTTCTCCTTCCCCTTACCCTTCTCCGGCCCCCTCCAGGTTTCCCTCGGAGAACTCCCCCACCATTCGTCCATTTTTTGCGACCAATTGAACCACCGAGCCTGCTCGATGATTCGGAGGTCGTTTATGTGTGCTAAGGCATCGGCGATCCTCCTGTTCTCCTCCTGGATACCCCGAATGTCTGGACGCAGGATAATCAGCATCCTCTGACTAGATTCGAACGGTCCGAGACCCACCTCAGCACCGTCGGCCCTCGCCTCCCTCAGTTGGGAGTTTTCGAAAGATTTCTGCGCCTGATGTACTTGGAGCGCATGTTGTTGCTGGAGCATCCGAACACACTCCTTCTCCCGCTCACTTAGGCCTGAACCCCCTGCTTCCGCATTTGGAGTCAGCCCCCAAGTTCCGACCCCCAAAGGTCCCCCTTGTTCAGACGAGTCCTCCGGTATCGTGAAAAGCTCCGAAATCATCGCGGGGCTTTTTACAATCTTCCTCCGAGGATTCTTCTTGGAGGCCTTCTTCTTAGCCTCCCGTTGAAGCCTCTCAACTTCTTTCTCCTTCCGGAGTCTTTTGGCCTCCCTCTCCATGGCCTTCTTGTCAGCCGCCTCTCAGACCAGACGATTGGCCTCTTCCTTGGCCTTTCTCTCGGCCTCCACAGCCTCCTCCTTTGCTTTCCACTCCACCTCCTCCTTAGCCTTTCGTTCGGCCTCTTTGGCTTCCTCCTCGGCCTTCCGCTTGACCTCCTCAGCCCTCCATTGCTCTTCAGCCTCCTCCTCGGCTTTCCTCTTCTTTTCAGCTCGGACCTTTTCAAGCTTCTCCGAGGTTGCCCACATCTGCTCCAGCAGGGCAGCTTCGTCATCAAGGATGGGGGTGTTGGGTGATGACATGGTTGGGCTACTACTATGAAAAAGGGTCCTCCTTTTATACCTTTTTCAAATGCCTAATCACCTAATCTTCCCATGGTAACCTCCACCGTCATTAAGCACCAGGACCTCGAGGCTTGGTCCTAACAGGGGGGCACTGTTATATCCGCGATATAACTCCGACATCCGGGACATCCGACATAGGGCACTACGAAAGAACCCTACTCCGAACCAAGTCCGAACCTACATTGCCACCTCCGAGTCCGACCAGTATCGTTGACCTCGGACCTCGGACATCTTCTTTTCTCGTCGAACAATAGTCTTATTGTAACACCAGATGTATATTTCTCTTGTACTCCGTTTTCATTCATCTTATTGTTATCTTGACTATTCCTAATTAGTTACAATAAGGATCGCATGTATAAATACCTCCAGACTTCTGTACTATACCTTAGTTCAAATATTGACTTAGTATTCCCACTCACCCTCTGAACTCCGAAACTTATCTTCTCCAAACCTCCGAAATAAAGGACTGACGATCAGGGAGGGCGCAACATTAAAGTTGAAGCCAAGTCCTTATGACTCCGAACACACGACTCGGACCGACTTATGTCAGCTTGGACCTGACACGAACTCGGACTTTAATACAGAGGGGAAGAAGGTAGAAGGGCCTAAGCCTAGTCGATACCCAGAATGAGGAGATATATACATGCATGTCCTACTTATATAGGTTAAGAAGTGACATGTGGAACAAGGAATGTGGAACAATAAGGTATGCAGGGCATGTATTGTCCACAACAAGTATAATTAGAATGAAGGAATGTAAACGGGGATGGGACAATGAAAATAGAATAATAGGAATGTGGCCAAGGATAGGACAATAGGGAGTGACCGATTATAAAACAAGGGGGTCGTAGCCGAAGATAAGACAAGGATAAGATGTCCCGAGGTAAGACGGGTCGGGGGACGAGGAGTGGAATGGGTAGGATTATTGGATTGGTGAGTAGGATAAGGTGGATGAGGAATGGGGATGAGGAATGGGAACGAGGGATGTGCTAAGCCGGGGATGGTGTATTAAGTATGTTGCTTGGTCACCGGCTGGGTACTTGGTCGGCACTGCCAAACTACCGGGCCTCAGTACGTGCACTTGACAGTCCATTCCATCTTCTATCCCATCTTCCATTCCCTTCCATTCCCTAAGTTAGCATGAACTGGTTTATGTCCTTATATTATCAGTCTCTTTGTTAGAACCAATGGAATATTTGAGTCATTATATATATTTTACTGCTCATTTCTGTTGAATTTTAGTGGTGCTGAACAAGGACCATGGAAAGAACAACTGTTTGGCTTGAGCAGAGGTAATGATGTTGTAAAAATAAGGTACACTTGATATAACATCAGAGTAACTGCCTATTGTTCTTTATTGTTCTTCCAATTAGTCACACTCTGTGCCTGAACTAAAGACTATAAGTAGATTACATGTATTATCTGCACTCTTCAGCTGCTGAGTGGATGTTGCAGGCTTTAACATGCTTATGCATTGTGCCCTCCTTCCACGAGGCTACTGGATTTTGGGAGGTGTTTGGGAGGGTGCCAAGAGTGTTGGCCTAAATGTGGTCTAAGGACAGAGAGGCTAGAGGATATACAAGTCTAATTGTTGATCTTCTGAACAAAGAAATACATACATCAAATACACTACTTTTATAGTCAAAGAATGGAAATGAATGACCTTGACATGCAACAGGGTAATGCAAGAAATGTACACAGAATAATTAGACATGGAAACAAGGAATGAAGAATTCAGTCAAGCTGACTGAGCATAGAAACATACTGAAATGAAAAGAAACAAAGTGCATAAAAGATCGGACTGAGCCAAACTATGCCAGCTTTGTATTCAAGGCACTATTGCATTAGTGCTGGGTTCACACAATGTTAGCACTGTTAGGTGCTATTACAACTATGGTCCTTCAAGTACTTATCAAATTCCCTACTCAGACATTCTCCTCCTCAATCTAAACGTACTTTGTGTAACTGGACCCTAGAGTGCTGTTGTGAGAGATTCTTCTTGTACTGTTTGATGCTGTAAGTGCCTTGCTTTGGTGCTTCAGGAATTGAGTTTTTGTCTCCCAGCTGTAATCATTAGTGAAACTGATATAATACAAATATCCTCCTAGACTTATAGTTTGGGCTAGTCCTCACAAGTCTGTATACACAAGTTCTCCATAGGTTTGTACTCTGTTCTTTGTGTCTGCAAGAAAAGGCTGACGTGATACTTTTGCTTGAGTACAGACATCACAAAATTCAGGTTGTGACAACATAATGTACTGCTGACTGGGACACATGTCCAAGGGCTTGATGTAGCTGTAAGGGCATTCTTGCTGTGAGCTAGAATCAGCAGGATACCACCCAGGCCTGGCCTTGTTCCTAGGCCTGACAAAGGTGTCCCAGACCCTCTACTTACCCATAAGTCCACTCAGGCACTGGTAAGGGGATCCAAAAGTAAATATATATAGAAAGAGAGACTAAGTACAAGATCAATACATACCTGGTAAGGGGATCCAAAAGAGAATCAGGTAAGGATCCCTTATCTAAGCAGCCAACTATATAGCTAGTGACTGTAGTGATTGGCACGGGTAACCCTCGGGTACGGGTACCCGCGGGTTCAACGGGTATTGCATTTACCCGTGACCCATGACGGGTATTGTTCTTACCCGCGGGTTCAACAGGTATTGCTTTACCTACAACCCATAACAGGTATTGCACTTACCTGC
>QLPI01012977.1:0-13728 GCA_003314275.1 Chroogomphus rutilus | reverse complement strand
ATTCTTGCTCTGTTCAGTACGTGAGGATATAGCAGTATATTTGACTTGTAATTCTTATCATGAGCTGCTGCGCTAAATACCCACTGACTTTTCTTCAATTGCCAAAAGCAAATTTGGTGTGCATGTATGACCGCGGGATAATAGATCATGGGACCTAGCTCTTTTGTGCCTGGAAGGTTCATTTCAATAGTCGTCCGGAATGTTAGTCGTGTGTACTCATTTCGCATTACATGAATACAATTTAATAGGAACAAAAGCAGTTTACAGAAGAATAATGACACATCCTAGCAGACATCAACGAATATATATATGAAGGGCTGACCTAATGTTCCCTGCACAAAACTTCTTCTTCTCCTCCCCTTATTCAAAACATCCTTCTAATCGTCTTTCTCGGTTCCAGAGCACTCCAAGAAGTTCCATTCATTGAAGAATTTCGAGAATAGCCACCAAGGCTTCTTTTCTTCTTTCTTCCGTCATTGGACTCTTATTCAGTAGAACTCCGCTCGTTCCTTATCAGTCATTTCAGGGCGTAAACACGTCTGATCTTCGTGCCAGAAGCTGGGATGTGATAAATCTTTTGATACAGGCACTTAATGTTACTCTAGTGCCGTTTTAGGTATATTTAGAATATAGACTCATCTTCGTACCAGAAGCTCAGAAGCTGAGACGTGAGTTTTTTTTCCCTTCCATATTTTTAATTCAGGCACTTAATGTTACTCTAGGGCTGTTTTAGGTATGTTTAGAATAACTTCTCATCTTCGTACCAGAAGCTGCTCTTTTAGTTGCTCTTCATCTCAACACCATCTTCGTCTGGTTCGTTTAATTTTACGACCACTATTATCTCAAGCCGAACTCGAAGCCAGGTCGACTTTTCGTTCCGTTTATCACTACGGCTGGTCAAAAAATAAAATAAAATACTGTAACATTGACGAAGAGGAAAAAACGCAGGGGATATTCAGGTGTTGTGAGTGGGGTTTAATTCGAAGACTGGGGACACAGGTCAAAATTATGAAAGATCACAAGTCCTACTTTGAGATATCCCAGTTTTCTTTTGGTCTCAAAAATTTCCAGGTTTGTTCAGGATTCTTATGCTTCATTGGTTGAACTAATGCATCTGGCCACTTCAATTCAAGTGCTAAATTTCGTTGTTATCGACCAACTCCCGCTATCTGACCCAGGTTGAAGTCAAGGCTTATTTATATTTCTATGCGAAGCTGATTGATCCCAATTATCTAGGGATAATAATTTACATTTATGACTCTAATTGAAGACCCCACTTGTTTTTCTATTCTCTCCTCAAACTCATCCCGCCAATTTAAATCTTTCTCCTGGGCCATTCGACGCCACACACACACAGAAAAACTTGGTAATCTTGGACGTCTGTGGGTTATGCCAGGCGTGCACTGCCTCACGTTGGACGATCACGTCTCTGAGAGAATTCTGGCGGTAAGCTCCTAGCACCACGAATACATGAAAATTTGGTAGTAGTTACCCAGACTTCAAAAGACGTTTGTCCCCGCTTTCTAGGATAAGCTCTAACTCTCCTTCAAGGATAATTGCATAATCGATAGATTTGGTACTGTGCATCGGCGCTTTTCCTCCTGGCTGCATGACCACGATTGTACAGACCTATGTAGGTGGGAAATATCGTCAAATGAAGTATGAGAAAGAGATGTGACGATGCGTACGGTGCCATCGTTAACTCCTATGAATGACGTTTCAGTTGTTGGATCTTCATTAGTATTTGTCGAACAGTCCGCTGGTACACCGTCTGTGTACCACACAGTTTTGAATATACTTCCATTGGGAGCTTTTCTGAATATAGGTTCGAACAATGAACATGAGAGTACGATGAATATCCAGGGAACTGGACTTACTTGAGATTGCCCTTTGTATCATCGTACAAGACTACGGATTTTCCATCTGCATCCTTGCCCGTGACAACCCTTCTAGTGAACGGGGACACGCGGTCTGAAGTTGGATTCGACATTGGGAATAATGTTATATCGCGTGTGTGTGTGTGTATGTCGAGACCTGCTGTTTCTTGCACCCCCCCTTTTTAAATAACGATTTGAACAGGTCTGACTCAGCTCAGCTCTTTGATCATATCAAATTTGGCGGTCATGGCTACGGAGTATTTTGAGATGATCACTTGAGAGATCATATCAAGTTGGCGGTCATGGATACAGAGTAACTACGGGATGATGGGAAAGTCGAAGAGCCAATGTAGGTCGTGGAAAAGGGGGAAAGGCATTTGTGACTCGAAAGAAATTTGATTTGATTGTTTTGAGTCATACAAAATATTCATACATACTCTTGTGCCATGGGCCGTTAATTTTGAGTGGTTTACATTGATGACTAAAAGATCAGATCGCGTTTTTTTTTTTAAGTGGCTTCCAACGACAGTTTATTTTTTATGATTTGGAAAGCCTTTGTACATGTATAAATAACCATCCAACAGCATTGCATAGCTTTGCCCCTTCTTAGTCTCCGTATATTTTAATAATCAGCCTGAGCACAGTCGAGATCACAACACGCCAGCTGATCGCGATCTAATTCGACCCATCACTCTCGGTCTAGTTTCGAGATCTGAAACATATCTCTAGTAACCCCAATCAAGTACAGCTGATTTTCCGTACATCTGGTCCATTATAAACCAATTGCTATACCTATCATCTGGGATATGGGCGACCATCAAAGTTGAGTGCCTAATTGAATATTGATCTTTGATGCTCCAAAGGTACAGTCATTTTGAGTGCATCATTTCCCTATAAGCTATGGAGCTGATGGAGATAGGATAAGCTGTTTTCGCCACATGTATGAATTTGAAAATGTGTTCAACTTTTTTTCAAATTTCTGTTGTTAGAATAGGCAAAACAATTTTAATCTTCTTTTTGTTTATCTGTTAGGGTATCATTGCATGTTAGTTCTACAATCGAGTCAATGAGTAGCATGGTCCAAACATTTGAAATATGTCTACACTATTTATAGTATTCATTACTCACTCCTGTATGGCGACACTGCCCTTCCAGTCAAGAACTGTGTATTATTTTTAATCGCAAGATTGAATACTTACTAGGATTGACCGCGCCAGTTAAGGAGGGAGATGGTTTAATTTACCTTATAGACATTCATAGTAGGAGCACTTGGGTTGTCTCTTTCCAAATAGTGGTGTCCGCCAAGCCAATTGAAAAATGGGCAGGCTTACTACTATCTTTCGGGGCCAGGGATTCAATGAAACAAAGCGTACTTCAGCATCAGCAGGGATCTTCTGCCAAAATCCTACCTCCTCTCGCACGGGATTGCAAGTTTCAAGTAGAAGAACTTATGTTGAATTCGAAAAAAAATCATTGACGTTGATGTTTAGAGTCCATATTTGAATCTTACAACAGTTATTTTATCTACACAGTTCAAGTTGGAATATATATATATATATTTTCTCGTGTATTCTTTCACGGCTTGAGCTTGTCTGGCTCAAATATTGAACTTCGCTGGTGCAATCTGTGAAACAAGACCATGGTGAACAATGCTAATAATTCTTTTCTTATAAGAATAATGTCATAAACTCACCTCAATGTAGTACCCATCAGGGTCCGAAATGTACGCTATAAAACCTCATGATATGGTCCGTAGGGTTGACTTGCAATCCAAGCTTCTCTAAACGATCACAAAGTTTTGTAACGTCACCGACGGAGATTCTTGAAACAAGGAAAAAAATTTATTAGAAAGTTACCAAAACATGTTTGTTATCAATTTTACGCAAAGTGACGAAAATCAGGAGGCGTAACCTTTGAAGTCAGGATCCGTCTCTGTGTACCGTGTTTGTGAGTCAATTCGAGGATACCTAGGAGAAGTGGTGATTTCCTTCTTGACCTGCAACCGAAATCGATCGGTTCAATCGCACCCATTCAACCTCAACTGATGTAACGACACGCTTGACACAGACTACTAGTAAAGATCATCCATTCCTGTATTCCTTTGGGCTTGCATGGTCGCTTTTATTAGTTATTAATGGTCATTCTAGATACAGGTTTCTATTCTACATCTCCCTATCCGCTTCCAAATACCGATCTCAGTCTCTCTAATTTTCATTTTTCAGTCATTTCAATTTCACCTGAACCAAGACACCTGATCCTTGGCACATATTGTCTTCTCACTCTGTTTCTCTGTTTCTATCCTGTTCTTTCTTTCTCACTTTGGTTTGTTTGGTTTCAACCAAATTTTATTAAAAGCAAAAAAAATAAAAAGAAGAAAAATTATACAAATAATTACCATCTATTCCTTCATCATTTCCTCCTCATCATTCTCCACTTCCTTTTCTTTCTATCTTGGCTCTTCCTCTCCAGCACTTCCTCCCAAACCTTCCTGAACCTTGGTCAGCCCAGGATCTGGACCAACCTGACCTGAACCCCCTGCCCAGTCATTGGCAGTGGGCAAGTAGGTCTCTGACTGAGACCCTCCATGTCACCCAGCCACCACTCCTGGGATTCACTATATGCCCAAGAACCTGATTGATCTCCTTCTGGAGATGATTCTGGGCCTTGATAGCCCTCACAAGTTGGTCTAAGACCACACTCACTTACATCAGCACCTTAGACAGGAGGAGGGAGGATAAGAAGGCATAAACCTAGTTGATTTCCAGAACAAAGAACCATCTACATACATTGGCTACTTATATAGGTTAATAAGTGAGATGTGGAACAGAGTGGCACAAGGAATGGAGAACAATAAGGTATGAAGAATCATGTGGAGGTATTGTCCACAATAATTAAGAATAGAACAAGGAATGTGGATGACAATAGAACAATGAAGTATGGCCGAGAACAAAAGAGTGAGTGAGAATAGAACAATGGAAAGTGGCTGAACATAAAACAATAGGGCCACTGCCGAGTGACAACAAATAGTGAGTGTCCTGAGGGTAAACGGGCAAGGGGAAGGACAGGGAATAAAAGAATAATAAAGAATAGAAGGGTGGGATAGGGATAATGAACCAAATGATGAACCAAATGTACCGAGCCGAGGCCACACACTGGTGAGGGATGATATGGGTAAGGGTTGGTTGGAGTAAATCAGAGCACGGTATCATGGACTTGACACTTCACTTACATATATCAGGTTGAAGGAGAATCCAGCAGACTTAATGACAAAAGGACTTGAAGGGTATTAACATAAGTATCTTCGAAACAAGTTGGAAGTCACTGAAGTGAGGGAGAGTGTTGAGAGTTAGATAAGTAGCACAGCACTTTGGTACAATAGAGGAAGCTAGCTGTGCTGGATAGACTATGACTGAACAGTTGAGAAGATTCTTATCATGGATTACTCACACCTCCGATAAACTGCAACCTTGTCAGGCTCCAGGAATGCTGAGGATGGGCCAAGTCCTGCAGGCTGGGAATAGTGGCATGGCTTCAACGTGCTCATGCATTGCGCCCTACTTCCCATGCGTGCCACTGATTTGGGACAGAGGGATACCCGGGAGAGTGCCGAGAGTGTCAGCCCAGGTAAAGGACTTGGGACAGGAGGAGGGAGGACAAGAAGGTGTAAACCTAGTTGATTTCCAGAACGAAGAACCATCTACATACATTGGCTACTTATATAGGCTAATAAGTGAGATGTGGAACAGAGTGGCACAAGGAATGGAGAACAATAAGGTATGAAGAATCATGTGGAGGTATTGTCTACAATGATCAAGAATAGAACAAAGGAATGTAGGTGAGAATAGAACAATGAAATGTGATCGAGAACAAAAGAGTGAGTGAAAATAGAACAATAGAGAGTGGCCGAACATAAAACAATAGGGCCACTGCCGGGTGACAACAAATAGTGAGTGTCCTGAGGGTAAACAGGCAAGGGAAAGGACAGGGGATAAAAGAATGATAAAGAATAGGAGGGTGGGATAGAGATAATGAACCAAATGATGAACCGAATGTACCGAGCCGAGGCCACACACTGGTGAGGGATGATATGGGTAAGGGTTGGTTGGTTGGTACTACCAAGTAAATCGGAGCATGGTATTGTGGGCTTTACAAACCTCGATATTAGTAATTGAGGAATATTTAGTTTAGTATATGTAGCGACGATTCCAATCAAGGAAAATAATATAACAGCTTTTATTCTATCTTCGACCAACAGTTAACACCATAGCTATATATGCTATAGCCTTGGGTTCAAACCCCAGTCTGGTTGTTCTTTTCACCTTGACACCTTGGTCATGGGCCAGACCCCCACAACCCCCACAACCTTACTCTTCTTCAAAGTGGGCCCCACTCCCACTCCTGAGCTGCCTCATCTGAGTTTCCAATCTCCTCTTGGCTCCTCTTCCTCCCAGAGAGGAGGTTACACTTCACTTTTCATGACTTATACTGCATGCAATCCACCTGCATCTGGAACAAGGAATATTCAAAGAAGGGCAAACTTCTATTGCACAGGTTATCAACCTAAGACAAATGTTCAGAAGACAGATCTGAACATTTGTCTTACATAGCTATCCTACTTATACCTATAACTTGGTGAAAGATCCCTGTAAATGAAATAGAGACATGTCTTGGATTCCAATGTGTCATTTCCCCTGATACCCCAGATTGATCACTCAAATGTTGTGCTTACTATTCTTCACAACACTCCCCCACACTTGATTATCAATTATTCCCAAATGTTTCATGAGGAAATGATGTTGGTCACATGGGAAGAGTTTTGTGAACATGTCAGCAACATTGTTCTTGGTGCCTACAGGTGATACATTGAATGTCCCATTGGAGACAGCATTTCAGATATAGTGGTGACAAATGTCTATGTGTTTTATTTGACCGTGGTGAACAGGGTTTTCAGCAATAGCTTTCATGCCAAGTGAGTCCATGTAGAGTTCAAATGGGTCGGTCTCAATGTGAAGTTATGTGAGTAGTGATATTGTCCAATTTCCATGTTTTACACACTCAGTGAGTGCCATATACTCAGCTTCTATCGATGAAAGTGCAACAGTACGTTGTTTCCTTTTCTGCCAGGCAACACATCCACTTGCAAATATAAAACAGTAGCCTGTCACAGATTTACAGTCATCTGTATCAGTAGCCCAATCAGAGTCACTGTAGGGAGAAGGTCCAATTTCTGCTTGTAGTGTTGTGTGTATTTGAGATATTGAAGGACATGAAAGGCAGCATTAAGGTGTAGTTGTGTTGGATTGGAACCATACTGTGCAAGCCAGTTTACTGCAAAGAAGATGTCAGGACATGTGCCTAACATTATGTACATGAGGCATCCAACAATTTGTTGGTATCGTGTGCAAAGCTAGTAGTTAGGTGAATCATTTGTATTCACCTGTAATTTCTTCCCAGGTGCCAGAGGGGTGAAAGCTGGGGGACAATATAGCATTTTGAAGCACTGCAGTATACGCTGAATGTAAAGTTCTTGACTTATGGTTAAGGTCTTCTTTGAGCAATCAGAAATGATATGAAGTCCAAGGAACTGGGTGGTCTTTCCTAGATCACTGACTTTATAATACATGCCAATGTGCATTTTGAAGGTACTGATATGGCTCGATGTTCCAAAAAGAGCAATATAACTAATGTAAACTAGTAAAATAAGTGGGTCTCCCCCATCATGATACTTGATGAAGATTGAGGTATCACCAGAGATGTTTTTCTGAAAGCCTATGTAACTCACACAGCATGTCATTCAGGTGGACATGTCATTGTTGACCTGCCTGCTTCAAGCCATAGATAGCTTTCTTTAGAAGACACACCTGGTGTTCTTTTCCTGGAACAACAAATCCTTTTAGCTGTTCTATGTAGATTGCCTCAGTCAAGTTTCCATTAAGGTATGCTGATTTTATGTCAATGTGGTGGACATCTAGGGCACTGAGTCTAATCTTGTGACAGGGGCAAATGTTTCCTCATAGTCAATGCCTTTGGTTTGTGAGAATCCTTTAGTAACAAGGTGGGCTTAGAAGCATGTAAAGATTCCTTGGGTATCTTGTTTTGTCACATAGACCCATTTGCTTTTCACAGGTTTTGTCAGGCACCAGGAATGCCAATGATGCATGGGCCAAGTGCTATTGAAATAGTGCTGACTTCATGATGTTGGCGGGAATTGGCCAAGTCCCATAGACTGATTGGAGTGGCTTGGCTTCAATGTACTCGTATGTTGTGCCCTACTTTCTATGCATGCCACTAATTTGGAACAGAGGGGATACTCAGGAGAGTGCCGAGAGTGTTGGCCTGAGTAAAGGACTTCAGACAGGAGAAGGGAGGACAAGAAGGCATAAACATAGTGTCAAGCTTCGGTAATGCTGAAGATGTGAGTGGGTAATGGCCAAGTCCTGCAGGCTGGAAGTAGTGGCTTTGGCTTCAACATACTCGTGCATTGTGCCCTACTTGCCATGCATGCCACCAATTTGGGACAGAGGAGGTACTCAGGGAGTGCTGAAAGTGCCAGCCTGAGTAGAGGACTTTACAGAGGAGAGAGGAGGTCAGGGGCCTAAGCCTAGTCGATACCCAGAATGAGGAAGTATGTACATGCATGTCCTACTTATATAGGTTAAGAAGCGACATGTGGAATAAGGAATGTGGAACAATAAGGTATGCAGAGCATATGGGGATATTGTCCACAACAAGTAAGATTAGAATGAAGGAATGCAAACGGGGATGGGACAATTGAAATAGAATAATAGGAATGTAGGCAAGGATAGGACAATAGGGAGTGCCCGACTATAAAACAATAGGGTTGTGGCTGAGGATAAAACAAGGACAGGATGTCCTGAAGTGAGACGGATCGAGGAATAAGGAGTAGGCATGGTAGGATTAATGGATGGTGAATGGCGCATAGAGTGGATGAGGGATAGAGGCAAGGAATGTGGATGGTGGATATGCCGAGCTGAGACCGGCATACCAAGTGACTTGTATGCGGCATGGACACTTGTACATGGTGTTACGACTCGGTAATGTTGGGAAGTTGGTCAAGTCCTGCAGACCGTTTTTTGGGGTGGCTAGGCTTCAATGTGCTCGTGTGTTGTGCCCTGCTGTTCCATGCATGCTACTGATTTGGACAGAGGAGGGACCCGGGATGGGGCTGAGAGTGTCAACCGAGTGAAGGACTTTAGACAGGGGAGGGGGAACTAGGAGATGGGAACCAAGTTGATATTCTGAGTAAGGAATTGTCTACATACATCCACTACTTATATAGGTTAAGAAGAAAGATGTGGAACAGGGTGGTGTAAGGAATGGAGAACAATAAGGTATGAAGAATCATGTGGAGGTATTGTCCACAGTGATTCAGAATAGAATAAGAGATGTAAGCAAGAATATAATAATGAAGGATGGCTGAGAATAAGATAATGAGGGAGTGGATGAGATTAGAATAATGGAAATTGGCCAAAGATAAAACAATAGGGCCATGACCGAATAATAATGGAATAGTAAATGTTCCGAGGGAGAATGGGTAAAGGAATGGACAAGGAGAGAGAGAATAGTAAGAGGTGGAGGGGATAGGGTGAGAGGAGTGGTCCAGATGATGAACTGGATGTACTGAACTGAGGACTCATAGTAGTGAGGATTGATGTGGGTCAGGGTCGGTTGGTCAGTATTACTTAGTGAACCAGAGCTTGGTATTGTGGACTTGACAGTATCCCCCCTCTAGCGGCTGAGCCCATGAAGCCGGTAGGTAGACTTTTAAGGATAGAGTTTCGGGTGCCGGTGTGATGTCACAGATTGTTTGGGGAAGTTCCCAGGCTTCCCATCAACTTTATCCATACTTCCATCAAGGATCAACAAAACAAAAGCATGGGTGCCATAACCGATGATGAAAGGGAGCAGCTCGAGCAAAAATGCCTCGAAAGACAATGTCAATGGGAGAAGCAGGTGGATCGGGAAGCAAAAGAGGCTGCTGAGGCCAGAAAGAAGGCAGATGAGGAAGCTGCCAAAAAGGCAAGAATGGAGGTGGAAATGGCAAAGGAGGTTGCCAAGGAAGCATCCGAGACATCAGCCAAAGCCACTGAAATCTCTCACCTGGCCTGGGAAGCTACTAAGACAGCCAAGGAAAGACATGCCTTTTGGGCCCAATGAGCAGGCACTCAGGCTCCCGAAAGGAAGGATGATGCGGAGGTCATCCAGAGCAGGAAAGATCAGAGTAAGACACCCAAAAATGAGGGTGTCAAAGCTGTCAGAGATCCCAAAGATCCAGGGGTGCTGAAGAGGATGACACATAAGAGGGGTATGGATGCAGAAGTGGGGCCCAGTGGGGCAACTAAGGGTGGTAGGCCGAGGGGGGCCAAGGTGCGTTGTTGTTTCTTCTCCTTTATTTATTTTTTATTGATCCTCTTTTTTAATAGCCCAAAGGGAAGCTGACCTGGGAATGGTCACCCTCCCTCTGTCCTCCTTGTGACCATTGCAAGGAATGCCAGGAGGCTTGCTCTATAAGAAATGTAGGGGCAGCGTGCGGGTGCTGCAATGCATGCTGGGTCAAATGCAGCCTGGCGGCACCTCAGCAGTGCAAGGTAAAGAGTCAAGAAGAGGTGGAGTCAGACAGTGGGAGTGAGGAGCAGAGTGAGTGGGAGGAGATGGGAATGGAAGAAGAACGGCTGATGAAGAGGCCGAGGAGGGCCATTACAATGCGACCAGGTGACCGGCCGTTATGATGAGACCAAGCGACCAGCCGACAGTTATGCAGCCAAGCAGATGTGAGCTGACGGTGGAGGTCCCACCGAATGAAGGGACGGGATCTCGGCAGCTTTCTGAGATCTGGGAAGACCTCCTGCAGGAACAGGTGAGGACCAACAAGTTGCTCTTCCACATAGTGGAAGGGGTTCATTTCATAGGTCGCTCCATGTGTCAAGTACATATACCAAGACCCGTTAATTCGGCAGTGCCGACCGAGCAGTCATCCTATGTCAACGTCCAAGTGTCCACGCCGCATGCATATCACTTGGTACACCGGTCTTGGCTCGGCACATCCACCACCCACACTCCTTGTCCTCACCCCTCACATACTCTATGCCACTCACCATCTATTAATCCCACCACACATACTCCTCATCCTTTGATCCACCTCACCTTGGGACTTCCTGTCCTTGTATTATCCCCGGCCATGGCTGCATTGTTTTATAGTTGGTCGCTTCCTATTGTCCTATCCTTGGCCACATTTCTATTATTCTATCCTTCATTGTTCTATCCCCGTTTTACATTCCTTCATTCTAATTTTACTCGTTGTGGACAATAACCACATGCTCTGCATACCTTGTTGTCTCACATTCTTTATTCCACATGTCGCTTCTTAAACCTATATAAGTAGGACATATATGTACATATTTCCTCATTCTGGGTATCGACTAGGCTTAGCCCCTTTATCTCTTCCTCCCTCTGTAAAGTCCTCCACTCGGGCCAATACCTTCGGCACCCCCGGGTATCTTCTCTGTCCCAAATCGGTGGCACACACGGCAAGTAGTGTAAGGGCAACTCATGCTGGTACTGATTCCTGGGCAACTGCTGGGAGCTAGAACCAGCGGGACACCACCCAGCCCTGGCCTTCTCCCTAGGCCTGACTCAGGGACTCGAACCCTAGCCTACCCACAGTGCCAATCAGACACTGGTAAGGGATCCAGAAGCTAATATATATTAAAGGAAGACTAAGTATAACATTGGTGCATACCTGGTAAGGGATCCAGAAGAGAATGAGGTGAGGATCCCTTACCTAAGCAGCAAAACTATATAGCTAGTGACTGTGACATGAGTAAGTCATGTCACAGTCAATGAACAAGTGCAAATGAGAATAAAACCAAGGCATTAACAGGGGGAGGGAGATAGAAAATAAAGGATATACTGGGAAAGAATAAACATTAGAGGGCAGGAGGCTGTCCCCTAACAAGTAGGGTGCAATGCATGAGTATGTTGAAGCCAAAGCCACTACTCCCAGCCTGCAGGACTTGGCCACTGCCTGCCTGCATCTTCGGCAGTCCTGAAGCTTGACACCATGGTCCATTCAGGGGGGAGTTGACATGGGGTTTCAGGAGTACTGGGTACTATGGGAGTTCCTGGTAAGTTGGACAGGGGTGAGAGTCTGGGGGAGGACCAGTTGAAGGATGATGGAATTGATGGGGATAAGGGGGAGGATAGAGAAAAGAATGAGGAGATGATTATAGATGAGACTTTGAAAGATGATTGAGCATAAAGGTTTTTTTTTTTGATGATGAAGAATAAGAGATAAGAGCATATGAGGAGAAAGGAACAAGTGAACATGCCGGGGTTTTCAGCATATTTGGTCGAGATAAGTGGAAGTAAAGAGGGGTTGGTGGATCGGGAGGGATGTATTCAGAAGTGGTTGTGTTTGTAAGAGGTCAGGAATAGTGTGTCAGGATGATATAGGGTCAAGATGGATAGGAATTAAGGTCGGGATAGGATTGGGGAGTAAATGAAGGGATTTTGGAGGGAACTGTCTTTGGGAGGGGTAATTGCATAGTTCGAAGTGCATCTAGCTAGTTGCTACCCCCCCTTTTAGATAGACATCCTATCATCTATTAAAAGTGTTGGCTTCTAGCCCAGAAGGACGGAAACTAATGGTGAGTGCATGTGATGCAAATATATGGAACAGATGAAGAGAAAGTGGATGGGGACGGACGGAAAGGGACCTTGACTGAACATGCCGAGTGGCACTGCTGACCGAGAGGTCCCAGCTAAAAACTTGCCAGCTGTTCTGGTATACAAGCATGTGTGAGGCAGTTGCATTGACTAGGGCTATTGATAGAGCTTCCAGCAACGGAACAGGATCCTGGGTGAGGCTTTTGGAACAGTAGCAAGTGCCAACTGGACCGAGGCCATCGGGATGCACCTAAAGGTGTTAGTGGTGTGATGGAACATAATACTGCCCAATACCCTGTTAATCAACAAATTATAGTGGGTGAGCGAGTTGTGACCGAATATTGCTGACCGACAGATCTAGTGATGTGACAGATGGATGGGTGGACTGAGATTGTCCTGACAGAAGATCTAGTGACATGTCTATGTATTCAGTAATAACCGAATGAGCAGTACTGGATCAAAGAATTCTAAATAAAATGAAGCGGTAATGTCAGGCACCGGTATTGCCGATGATGCGTGGGCTGAGCACCATAGTAATAGTGCCGGCTTCACAATGCTGGCAGGAAGCGGCCAAGTCCTGCAGGCCGGTCATATTGGCTTGGCTTCAAAGTACTTGTGCGTTGCGCCCTACTTTCCGTACATGCCACTGATTTGGGACAGAAGAGATACCCGGGAGAGTGCCGAGAGTGTCGGCCCGAGTAAAGGACTTTAGACAGGAGAAGGGAGGACAAGAAGGCGTAAACCTAGTTGATTTCCAGAAAGAAGAACCATCTACATACATTCACTACTTATATAGGTTAAGAAGTGAGATGTGGAATAGGGTGGCACAAGGAATGGAGAACAATCAGGTATGAAGAATCATGTGGAGGTATTGTCCACAATGATCAGAAATAGAATAAGGAATGTGGGCGAGAATATAACAATGAAATGTAATTGAGAACAAAAGAGTGAGTGAGAATAGAACAATAGAGAGTGGCCGAACATAAAACAATAGGGCCACTGCCGAGTAACAATGAATAGTGAGTGTGTCAGGATTTGGTGACGCCGAGATATCGGTTAAGTCCTACAAACCATTCTGGAGTGGCTAGGCTTCAACGTGCTCATGCGTTGCGCCCTGCTGTTCCATGTGTGCCACTAATTTGGGTAGTGAGAGGAGCCTCGTGAG
>QLPI01012971.1:0-17871 GCA_003314275.1 Chroogomphus rutilus | reverse complement strand
TACTAAAATTTAAGCAAACATCGGATGCCTATTTGTTTCCTAAAGCATCCGTCTTAAAAAAAATCAGCGTCCGATGCACCTAATGGTCGCTTAAATTTTAGTAGGTTTAAAAGGTAAGCGTCCATGTTAAGCGGGACACTGAAAAACTTTAATGCTTAGTAAATAGGACTGAAGGCTGCACTTTTCGCATAACATACTTGCGAGGCCACACAGATTCTCTCATAGAGGTTCACATGAAAGTAAATAGTTAAATAATGTTTGGACTGGTTGAATACCTGCCTGGCACTGGAAGCGAGAGCTGCAGAACTCACAGAGAACGATGACCGTGACGATGCAGAGATGAGGCAGCCAGCGACCAGCGGTCGCATCCCGAAACGGAAGCCGACCCCCCTCATGACCTTGACACTTCCTTTACATGCACAAAAGACATGAATTCAATATTATATTTGTTTAAGGCTTAGAGACACTCCTTAAACCTTAATTAGCCTCAAGAGCGAAGGAAACTCCATTTAAAGGCTTAAGGGCCAATACTGTTTCCGACACCGTCTCAACAATCAATCAGCACGGATGATAAAATATTCCCGAGGAAATAGCTGCTGAAATGAGATGAGGTTGTAGACTATGAGCAATTTCGTTCTCTGTGGTATTTATTTAATTCTGGGGGTAGCGAATAATTTGGCAGTGGCAGGCATTCATCGTATCTCATGAATACCGAATTTTTCGGTTCAATCATGTCAATTGTCAAAATCAAAAACCAAAAGCAACTTGAGGTGAGCAACACCGTTAATCGCTGCAAATTTACAATGACTATAATTGTGTGGAATTGAATTGTTGAAACTAAATTGATGATAGCGTTTATTTTTTTGCTTTGTGTATTCCCATCAGTAGTGGTGATTTATAACTCACACCCACCTGATCTGCAGAAATTCATCCATACATATGGAAAATTCGACTAGTAATTTTCATATAGGTGACTGTGACATTACGTCACTAGTGCTAATCACCGTTCTCGACCATGCGTATGGCACGAAGCTTTCGCCTCGAAGTGTTCTAATGTCTGTTGGAACGAGGGGCGGAAGGAGCGGGAAAGGGGAGAGAGAGATAGCGGTAGAGCGGGAGAAGAAGAGGCCGGAAACAGGAACGGGCGGATGGGACGGCCGAGGAACATGAAGAAAATAAATCCAAAAACACAAGGACATTAGTAACGAAACATAGACAGAACAACCGATACGACTTACGCAACATTATGGCTCGAAATGGAGGGATGATAACATGGACACGATACACGCGTAAGCAGCAGGAACGGGAGGAACACGGGAACAAGGCTAGAGGGCGAGACACGAGGGAATAGAGCAGGGTCAGCAGAGAGAAGGATTATGGTGGACATAAGGAAGGACTTACACGATAGAGGACAACACACGGCCGCACTGGAACGTACATACGCGGTATCCGAGAGGAGAACGATAAGAGTTAGAATGATTTCCGATGAAGACAGGACTCAGGTATTGGGACTCACCATCGACGTTGAAGATTTAAGCATACAGCATAACACAGTACAGAGCGCGGTCAATGACGTGGAAGGGGGGATCACAAAGCAGGGCGGTGACCCTGCACCCGGATCTAGAATGCCGCTGGTGCATTAGGAAAGGACTATTTCAAAAAATGCTTTGATTCATTTACATAAACAACTAGGTAGATACATTGTTATACACCAGTTCTATACTCACTGATCTCTCTACCAATTGTTCGATTCGACGCTCGCGTATATTCGAATTCTCGAAGTTACATCTGTTATCACCCTCTCATCGAACGCCTGGACACACTGGGATATTATATTTAGGTGTAGTAAATGTCAACTACACTTTCTATTCATATATTCTTCACTGCATCCAGTACCCAATAGCCCAAAGCTTTATTCTGCCAACTACGTGCCATCTCCCTGGACCAGCGCCTAAGACCCTCGATACAGGCCGGCCATATAACCGCATACACGCAGTTACCACGCAATATAAACAGAATAAATATACGAAACAAATATCAGAGAAGACTCATACAGTAGCGGTTCCATTCCCCCGAGCTTTTAATTAAGAATGTCCACAGGTAATACCCACAAAAGAACGATAATTTTTTGTCTAGCAATAATAGATCAATTTCTATTATTTAACTTTGTCGAGACCTTTCAAAAGCTTCTAAAACGCTTCCAGGTTGACCCTGATGTGGAAGGCTGGAGGAAAGATCAATAACTGGAATGGGATAGACTCTGCCAATACGTCAGTGGTCTCATTCTTACCGCACGGCAGACAGAATCACCCCTCTTTTCTTCTCCTTGATCATTCCTTACCTTAGGCAACATGTATGAGGATGACCTGGGCGGCCGTGTCACCTTAGTTTTTCACACTGAGTTTACGCTGCCTCAGAGAGTTACTTTACAGCAGCACATTATCTTAACTGCCCTTCGTAGATTACATTGGATGGATATCTATATTGTTAACTTAACCGGGTTCAATAAGAGAACTTAAAGTTATGTCTTTTTAGGCAGCTGGTGACTTACATTACTTTATGTTACATTTCTGCTCATTCAGAGGCCACCCATAGTAGTGCCTCGCGGTGGGGAAACTTCGTTCAGAAGAACACGACCAAAGTAAAACAAACCTGAGCGCTTGGGCACAGCGTTGCGCGCAGTCAAACAGGTGACTAGGTAACTTTGCCGGGAAACTGCTAAGCGAGGTTATCCATGGACTCACCTCTGAACAGCGGTCATGCCCCTTAGCTTGACAGAACATTACGTTATTGAGCCATATCAATACCTGTGTGCGATGTTGTTAGAACCAGCCATCATTGAGTCATTTATACATATCTTCTACACTATAACCAGAATATCTCCCCCAACCATCCCAAGATCAGGACACAACTTCACACTGGAGTTCTATACATCACGAGGAACCTAAATAATATTTCCATGATTTTAGGAGCAGGTTTTACCCCACACTGTCTACCTGGCCCCATACCTACCCCAAGGGCCGGCTCACCTCATCCGGACACGTTGGGAAGGAGATATACTGGCATGTGGTTTCTTCATTCAGTTTATCTTTAATTCCATTCTATTTCTATACTTCCCCCTATGAAGTTTTCATTCTATATCATTCCCACCGCATATATGTGGGTGTACCGTGTGCACGGCCACATTAGGCCAGCTTCTAAACTTCACTCCGTGAAGTTTTTGTCTTACCAATCAGTTTCTATTTCATATAAATACAAGACATACTTACAGTAGAATAGTAACCAAAAACAAGCAATTATAATTCTATCGTTGCCCCCCATCATACTAGCCATTAGGCTACAACTATAAATCCATCACTCGTGCTGACCAAAAGTTAAGCGCTGAGTGCATACTTCCCTATTTGGGACTAAGACACCAGCTCGTACAGCAAGGCCAGGTCACAGTTGGGTTTCCAACACATATATATTATTATACACAACTACATATTATATCTAACTTGTGGGAGGACTACAAGTCTACAGACCGGCACTTTGGCACCCAGTCCAGATTCCTGGTATGGCACCTAAGCGGAGAGTAAACCCAGGACTCAGCTCCCAGTAGATTCACTGCAGAGCAATATATTTCCTAGTGATAAATACTATAGAAATCACAGCAAACTACAGAGAATTAATCCCCTAATTGTCCCACCGACTCTCTGATATAATAGCACGGGAGAACCCCAGGAAACCCCATCTGCCAGACCCAACTACAGATGTAACGATTATGTGCAGTAGCTAAACAATAGAAGGCTCAGTGAACGGGCGGTTCACTATGTATATTATTACTATACCTGAACAACGGAAGGCTACAAGATAATTAGTGCCTGTGTGTCTAGGCATGCAATAGGAATACATACCTCAGTGAATGGGCAGTTCAATGAGGGGCTGCTATGTACTTGTCTGACATATATATGGTCCCAGTCAAACATGGCCAGGACCTCCATGCCTTACTGCATTCTATGCTTACACACGCTACGTCCAACACCCCCCTTTAAGCGGAATGCATCCTGACCAGTGCATTCAGGTATAGTACCTTGTGTCGAGGGAAGGCTTTCATAAACATGTCTGCTGCCATTTCATCTGTCGGCTTGTAGTCGATGTGAATGAGCTTCTCACGCATAGCTTGGTGTATGAGGTAATAGCATATGTCTATATGCTTGTCCTCAGGTGATTTTCATTGTTCTTTGTGATGGAAATGGCCAAGACATTGTTGAGGTGGATGGTGCTGGGTTCTCTGAGTGGTCGAGCTATCTCTACGATAAACATTCAGATCCACAGGGCTTCTTTTGCAGAATGAGTGGCCATGATGTATTTGGCCTCTCTTGTTGATAGTACAACAATAGGCTGTTTCTTTGAACTCCAGGAGACACTCCTCTATTGATCGTGAATACATATCCAGATACGGAGTGTCTATGCTCCTGTGAAGTCCAGTCTACATCCGAGAAAGCCTCTAGGCCTTTTCTCACTGCTCCAATAATGAGGCAAGTGTCCTTCATTCCCTTAAGGTAGCAAAATACCCTTTTCACCACTTCCCAATGCGCCCTCCCTGGGTTCTGCATAAATTGTGCCAGGAAGCATAAGGCAAAGAGATGTCCAGGCACATGCCCAGCACCACATACAGTATATGAGAGAGCCAATGGCCTCACTGTAGGGCATGTTGTGCGTATCATCATATTGGCGAGGGGTGGATGGGGATTGTGATATGGAGAGTTTGTGGTGAGGATCAAGCAGCATACTGAGGGGGTTTGCATCTTGTAGATTAAACCATTCGAGGATTCTCTCGATGTAAGCATGCTGTGAGAGCAAGAGTGTGCATAGCTTATGGTTGCATTTAACCTCTATCTCTAGTAGCCAATGCAAATCCCCCATATCCTTGATCTTGACAATGGTGCACAACTTTTCCTTGAATTTGAAGATCACAACCTTTGAGTTGCCAGCCATGGTGTGATTGTTGACATCCATGGCAATGATGAGGGCATCCTGGCCGGCATACCTGTGGATGGGATACAGCGTGCTCAACTTCACAATGCATAAACCTAAATTTGTACATAATGCCACACAGCATATCATACCACTCCCTCCCTGACTGTTTAAGGCCGTAGATTGTGCAGTTGAGGTGGCAGATATGATGTTCCTGTCCAGGGACTTCATAGCCTTTAGTCTGGCACATGTAAACCATCTCTGTAATCGGGGCATTGAGGTAGGCACCATCAATATCAGTCTGCTCAAGCTCCCAGTCATTCCTAACTGCTATGGCAGTGATGATGTGGATGGCAGAAAGTTTGGCAGTGGGAGAGAAGGTTTCATTGTAGTCTATTCCTTCCATTTGGGAAAAACCTTGTGTGACAAGCCTGGTCTTGTGGGCTACAACTTTACTGCTCGCATCATGGTAGTAGCAAAAAACAAGCCTGCTGCTAACAATGTTGGTGCCATTGGGGGGTTCTACAAGGTGCTATGTGTGTAGGGCAGCATGCTGGTCCAGCTCCCACTTGATGGACACATTCCATGCTGACCAGTCCTTGTGTAAACATGCATCATCCAGGCTAACCGGGTTGATTCCCATGCTCTGGGTAGCCACCACTATTGCATATTCTAGAGAGCAATGCATTGTCCCTTCATCCTCCTCGCCGACCTCCTCCACCTCCTCCAGGACTGCTAAGTCCATGTTCCCAGTGGGGATAGGCAGCCTCTTAGGGTACATGGGGGCATTTGCACAACTGGTGCTGCTGCCTGTACCATTGGCAATCCCATGCACATATGCAGATGGTTTCTACATGCAGTGACCCCTGCCTAACAGATCTGCATCTGCAAACCCTTCAAGTGGGTCAATCCATGTGGGACCTGTGGATGGATCTGGTGGTACTGGTGGTGGTCCTTGGCCATGAGGGGTGCTGCTGATGCCCTTACTGCCATGGGTGATGGACTCCCCCTCAGTTAGTGTATCAGTGAGGGTGACCAGGATGGGAGTGTCGAATGTGACATTGCATTTGACAGTGACACAATGTTTCCCAGGCCAGTAAACCCTATGGCCCTTGCTTTCATCGCTGTACTCCATCCACCTCCCCTCATCTGCTTTAGAATCCAACTTGCTGGTGTGTTCTTTTAGCACAAACACTCTTGTGCCCTACTCAGATAGGTCGGTGAGGTCAGGCTTTGTGCCATGTATAAGCTTGTATGGTGTTTTGCCATTGCGTGCGTACATTGAAGTCCTATTTTGAAGCCACACTGCATGTTGGACTGACTCGGTCTACAGGAATTTTGGTAGGCTAGCTGTCAGAAGCATAGACTGTGCATGCTCTAGTAGCATCCTATTCAGACACTCTGACACACCATTTTCCTCTGGTGTTTCATGTACAGTAAGGCTTTGTACCATTCCTTTTGACTTAAGGTGCACTGTGAACTCTTGGGAGAGGTATTCACCCCCACAGTCGGTTTGCAGGCACTTCAGCTTCGTGTCATGCTGAGTTTTGACCCACACATCATACTGCTTATAGCAGTCAAATACTTCCCCTTTCCTTGCCATTGGAATGAGGTAAGTCTACCTATTGTAGTCATCAGTGAAGCTAACAAAGTATTCTTTTCCATTGTAGCTCTGGGGGTTTGCTGGCCCCCAGATATATGAGTGGACTTTTTCACTGAGGGTGGAGGCCCATGGTCCCTCCCACACCTGCAGGACAGGCTTGTGCATAGGCTTTGCTTCTGCACATGCCTTGTAAAAACTTGGCTGACTTAATATATCAAGGTTGAGGCAAGTTATGGTACCATCCTGGACAAGTTTCCAGACAGTCTGTGGGGATATGTGGCCCATGCACCAATGCAACTCATCTATAGTGAGTGGTTTTCATGCTATGTTTGCCAGTGTGGCCACAGACTTATGCTCTACCTTTTAGAGCCCATTTGAGAGTGGGACCTGCCCTAGCAGGGCCCCTTTGGTGTCTCAAATCAGACACTTTTGGTCCTTTAACAGGACCAAGTAGCTGCTGTGTCACAGCACATCAAGGATATCAGCATGAATGCCAGATCTAGGCAGTACAGCACATCTCTCAATGTAACATGTGTTGTCATTTTCCATTGGGTATACCGATCCTCATATTCCCTATTCCAGTAGCTTAGAATATGGTTTTATCTACAGCGTTGATTGCACATGGCATGATCTCCTTGAAGGTAATGAACTGGTGCCTGTCTGGTGACATATGCCCTGACACACCCGAGTCATAGACATTGACTTCCCATCCCATCAATGCACACATTCCCAGTACGACTATGATCCCAGAAAACATCATTGTGAGTCACTATGTTTGCTGAGTTGCCTCCCTTCTTGTCAGTGTCACTTTCCTTCTTATCCTTCTTCTTAGCCTTAGAACAGCAGTCTGCTTTCCTATGACCCTTTTTTCCACAGTTCCAACATTCAATGTTAGTCTTTGTGGTGCTAGAGGTGCCACTGCATGCCTGTGATTTTCCACGGCCTTTCACGGCAGCAAGAGCATTCTCACTTGCTTTCAGTTGGTGCTCCTCAATGGTGAGTCATTTGAACTGTTTGATCAGTGTGCTGACCACCTGATCTAGCTCTAGCTGAACCTTCACATGCACTGCTGACACCATAATCACATTAATCAGTAGGTGGTATGACTTAGGGAGTGAGCCAAGGATGATGGTGACTAGGTCATCATCGGTGAGTCCAGCATTCATCTCAGAAATTTGCTCCTGCATCCTCATGAGTGCCTTCAGGTGTGTACGGATGTTTGACTCATCATTGTATTTCATTTTATACATCCAGCACTGCATATTGACCTTAACGGTGAGTGCCCTGGTTTTATGTTTTGAGCACATGGCATCTCATATGTCCTTGGCTGTAGGGAGGTTTTAGATCTTGATGATGAGACTGCCAGGGACCATGGTAAATATCTGGGCCATGATTGTGGCCTCCTGCTGATTGTAGTTGTCCCAGTGCTTTTCTAATTCATCCAGGTCCTCTTCCTCCTTTGCTGTTAGCCTATGGCCCCTGGGGTAGGTGGGGATCAGAGGGAGGATTCTGGTGGTCTCATCCAGGTAATGGCACCATGGGTCACAGACAGGGTGGCTACCATCTGGCTTTTCCAGGTGACCCAGTTCATGCCATCCCTGGCCAGCTTTGGGACGATGAATGACTTAGAGGTGAGGGTAGACATTGTAGGGTCTGTGGGGCCCATAACCTGTAATGATTATGTGTAGTAGCTAAACAACAGAAGGCTCAGTGAACTGGCAGTTTACTATGTATACTATTACTATACCTAAACAATGGAAGGCTACAAGATAATTAGTACCTGTGTGTCTAGGCATACAATAGGAATACACACCTCAGTGAATGGGCAGTTCACCGAGGGGCTGCTATGTACTCGCCTGACATATATATGGTTCTAGTCCAACATGACCAGGACCTCCATGCCTTACTACATTCTATGCTTACAGATGCTAGGTCCAACATGTGATGTGTCTTCCATTTGATTGTACTAAATGCTTACAATTCATTATCATTGAATGTTGACATGATTCAAGGTTTGGGGGAGGCATATGCTTGTGAATCACCTGTCATCAAGTAACCCATGACTATTTTTACTATAGGAGTCATGGTGTCACCGATGAATGGAACTCAATTCTTGGAAACACATCTATCACAGTACTGCCTCACTTTAACTTTAAAGTTATTGCACCCAATTGCTGACCAAACTAGGCAGACAGCAGGCTATATATTACAGCAGTAAAAGTGGGCCGTCTCTAGTCAATTCAACTTCTACTTCCCACTTGTCATCCCTGCATTACCCTCCACCTTTAAATGTTGGTGTCTAACCTGGTACTTCGATCTTATCACAATGTCAGTCCTTGCATTAGACTGGGGATTTCACTCTCACAATTATTTGATCACAGGTGCATCTCCTGTTCAAATAACAATGATTGGTGAGTTCCAGTTCCAGTTCATGTATATTAATATATGTTAACTTGCCTGTTTGGTGGTGTGAAAGCATAAGAAACACTTTGGTGGCAAACAACAAAGGGTCCTTACAGGGTCTACCTATCAATTGGTCATTGTACAACAATGAAATATTCATGGGAGGAAGGCCCCTTGATGTACCAGGAGATTTATTGTTGGGCACATTTCAAGAACCAGACCCCATGATAACTGGTGTGTCAAGGGATGTAATTCCTGCCTTGGCCTCCTCCCACAACAATTTCCAACAAGGTTATTCAAGTATGTGAATGTCTCAATGCCAATCAGATGAAAAAATTGTTTCTGACCTTACTCATCAGGTGAAGTTCAGCTCCCCAACCAACATGCATGGCCAGATTACTTTTTGCATCAGGCACTGGTGTCTGGCCATCGGTGTACCCAAGAGAAACTGCCTGTTGCAAGTAGCAGTTCACAGCCTTTGATTGGTAGCCCTTCCTTTGGCATGGCCATCCCAGATCCTTTCCAATCCTTGTTTGGCATATGACTAATACTGTGACTTCCAATTCCCTCTGAGTGTCCTCCATCGACCTCCTCATTTCCTGAAGGATGAGATGGGAGTACTCTCCGAAAATTTCCATTGGGTTAGAGTTTGTGTTCTCCATTAGGAGGGGCCTTTCTAGATCAAGAAGCACCCTTCTTATAGCCAATGGATCACCAGCACTTAAAAATACCCAGGAAATGCCTATACAATTCCCATGGTCATGTCTATCTTAATTACCATCTCAACAAGCACAGGACCTTGAGGGCTTGTCCCTAATAGGGGGATACTGTTATGGTCTGTGCCCCAGACTGATCTAATCAATGACCAATGCCATTCCTGGGGGATTTTCTAGCCACAATCATTTAAGAATGGACCTCTGACCAACCTTCCCATGATTCCTCTTCCACCCCATAGTTCTAAAATCCCAAAGCCCTGTGATTTTGCAATTATGATTCTGGCCCCACAGTGGGTGTCTCAGGGGTTTACCGTGTACCTAACTCCCTTGTTCTTTGCTTTCTATTGATCCCTTGTATTTCCTCCCTCCCCTTGTCTTTAGACCAGACAGTAGAAAATACAAGGAGTAGTTACATGTATATAACCCCCAGTCAATTGGACTATTTGCCAGTATGAATATTGACTTAATTTGCATCCTAAGTTCCCAACTTAGTTCTGGCTCATTTCCAACTTAGTCTCTCATGCATTTCCAACTTTCCAAAATTAGAGACAGACAATTGAGGAGGGCACAGCACATAAGTTGAAGCCAAGTCCCTCTGACTCTGAACACCCAAACGACTAGTTGTATAAGTTCAACACTATGACCAAGAACCACCCTAAGTCCTGGTGCTTCACCACCCACTTGCCAACCCTACCCTTTCTATCCTCAACCTTATGTCCCCTCAACCCCCCCCACATCTTAGGAATTCTCTACCTTCCCATGGAATCCTTTGGAAACCTATGGAATCCCTTAGGTATCATTATAATAAGCACCTGACACATGGATTTAACAGAACTGCTGACAGTAAAGATGTTGATCTTAACCATGTTACAAATTCGACTCCAATAGCACTCATCCTATATCACCTTCACTGTCACCACATCACATAACCAACCATTCTATTCAGAACTACAATCTTCAGACTCCCAAATTATCATTATTGTCAGGGGATGACCCTCTCCGAGTCCTGATGACAAGTCTGAGGTCCTATCTCAGAATCTACCTACACTCTGAGGATGAGAGACCAAAGTCTGAAAGACCACCGATGTTAGAGGAAGATCCCTTCCGAGTCCTGACGACAAGTCTGAGGTCCTATCTCGGACTCCCCCCAGCTCTGAGGCCCTATCTCGGACTCCCTCCAACTCCAAGGCCAGGAGACCCAGGTCTGAGGGACCACCAAGCAGGAGTTAGGAATGATCTTAGCATGATGACTGGAACCGGGAATAGGCGCCTGTGTTGATTTATAAGCTAGTGCACAGACCACTTACATAAAGGGTATAAAAGAGGTTCACCAGCAGCGGAGATCCTTAGACTTTCCTCTTCAGATTTCCCCTGCTTAGGTGAGAGCCCTACATGTACTTAGGTAGTAGCTATAATTGAACTTCGGATTTCCCCTGCTTAGATCTGAGAAGCCTGTGGGTAAGCTCTGGGTTCAAGTCCCATAGTCAGGCCTAGGAGGATGTCCAGGGCTGGGTGGTGTCCCGCTGGTTCCAGCCTCCGGCAGTTGCGAGATCAGTTCCAAAGGAGGGTTGCCCTTACAATTATGTCTTCTTCAGAGCTCATTCCCATGCAATGCTACAACACCCAGGACACCCACATCCAGGCAGAACCAGTAACATATCATTATCTTTGATGATTAATCTGAGACTTTTAATCTGTAGATGGGTCTGGCAGATAGGGTTTCCTGGGGTTTTTCCGTGCTTTTATATCGGAGAGTCAGTAGGACAAATAGGGGGATGATGTCCTAGATTTTCCTATGAATTTAGATATATTTATCTATAGGAAATATATTGCTCTAAGGCAATTCTACTGGGAGCTGAGTCCCGGGTTTACTCTCCACTTAGGTGCCATACCGGGAATCCGGCATGGGCGCCAAAGCGTCGGTTTATATGTTTGTGGTCCTCCCACAAGTTAGATATAATGTCTAGTAGTATAATATAATATATTCATGTTGGAAACCCAACTGTGACCCGGCCTTGCTGTACGATGAGTAGTTGGTGCTCTAGTCCTAAATAGGAAAGTACGCTCGGCACTTAACCTTCCGGTTTAGTGCGAGGCAAAGATATTCGAGTGTAGCCTAAAGGCTAGTGTGATGGGGGGCGAACTATTGTTATAATTGCTTGTTTTACTAGTACAAACTGTTCGTACTATATATGAAATAGGGAACCTATTAATAAGTGAAAACTTCATGGAGTGAAGTTAGAAGCTGGCCTAATGCAGCCGTGCACGTGGTACACCCGCATATATGCGGTGGGAATGATATAGGATGAAAACTTCACAGGGGGAATATGGAAATAGAATATAATGAAAGTAAACTGATAATAGAAACCACATGCCAGTGTATCTCCTTCCCAACATGTCCATATGAGGTGAGCCGGCCCTTGGGGTAGGTATGGGGCCGGGTAGACAGTGTGGGGTAAAACCCGCTCCTAAATCCACGAAAATATTCGTGGATGTTCTTCATAGTATATGGAGCCTCGGTGTAATGCTGCATCTCGATTGGATAATGGTTGGGGGAGATATACCGGTTTTAGTGTAGAATATATATATAAAATTGACTCAATGATCCCTGGTTCTAACAATCTTTGCATACCCCCTCTAGCACATTTCTCACTCAGGAGAAGATCCCATCCAATCTACAATCAGTCATATGCAATAGGAGATGCAGTCTATTTCTGTCAAGTACATGTACTGAGCATCAGTTCACTCAGTAGTACTGACCAAAGCTCAGTCTAATTGTCAAGTACACATACCGAGTATCAGTTCACTCGGTAGTGCTGACCAAAAATTCAGTCTAATTGTTATGGCTTGTGCCCCTAATAAACCCATTTTAGTCCCCGCAACCACCTGCACCCTTTCCAGGACTTTTCTGACCAAAAAATCTGGAACAACTACCTTCCCACAATTCCATCACAACAATCCAAAGTTCTGCAATCCTGACCCCTACGATTCTGTAGCCAAGGTTCTGCTCCTTTGATAAGCGACATGCAAGATCACTGCATACCTCACTCCCTTGTTCTCACTTTTCTATTGGCCCCTTGTATTCCCTGCTCCCCTTGTCTTTTAATCAGCAAGTAGATAATACAAGGAATAGTTACATGTATATAACCCCCAGTTGACTGGACTATTCGCCAGTACGAATATGGACTTAATTTGCATCCTAAGTTCCAATTTAGTTCTGGCACCTTTCCAACTTAATCCTTTTGCTTTTCCAACTTTCCAAAATTAGAGACAGACAATTGAGGAGGGCACAACACATAAGTTGAAGCCAAGTCCCTCTGACTTTGAACACTTGAATGACTAGTCGTATCAACCTAATACTGTGACCGACCTCTACCCTAAGTCCCTGGTGCTTCTCATCTGCTTTCCATCCTTTCCATCCTGCCCCTGACCCACGACCCTCGACCCTCCATATCTGCAGAACCTCGACCCCCCTCACGGAAACCTTCAGAAACCTATGGAATCCTTCTGGTAGCACTATATTAAGTGCCTGACATGCAGATTTAACACTAATTCCACACACAAGTGACCAAATCACATACAAGTCACTTTGTACATTGGTCTCAGCTGCACATTCATCATCCACACCCCTATTCCTATCCATGATCTACTCTTCCCTCATTTATTATCCATCACTCCCATCCCATTTATTCCTTATTTTTTGACCCATTTAATCTCAGGACATTTTCTATTGTCTTATCCTCGGTCATGACCCTATTGTTTTATATTCAGCCATTTTCTATTATCTTATTCTTGGCCACATTCCCTTTATCTTATTTAATCACATTTCCATTGTTCTATTCTCATTTACATTTCTTTGTTCTATTCTTGATCATTGTGGACAATACCTCCACATACTCTTCATACCTTATTGTTTCTCCATATCTTACACTACCCTGATTCCACATCTCACTTCTTAACCTATATAAGTAGTTGTCAGGCACTGGGAATGCCGACAATGTGTGAGCCAAGCACTATTGCAATAGTGCTGACTTCACGATGCTGGTGGGAAGTGGCTAAGTCCTGCAGGCCGGTCAGAGTTAGGGAATGGCACGGGTCACCCACGGGTCAAATGTGGGTGACCCACACCTGACCCATGGGAAACCCAAACCCATCAACCCATGGGTTTTTTCCCATGGGTCGACGGGTGTCGGGTGCGAGCCACACCCACATGCGCTGATGCAAACACGCCATATGTGCATGTGATGTATGACATGAATGCACCATACATGCATGTGACATACGACACGAATGCACAGCACGTGTGCATGTCATATGTGTGCACATACGGTGTGTTGGTATTGGTGCATGTGCATACACCACGTTTGTGTTGGCATGTGCATGTCATATGCATGTGCATATGGTGCAGTTGTGTCATATGTGTGCATGTGGGGCACCATCATGTCGTACACGTGCATGTGCACACATACATAGTTGAGGCGGCAGGTTGGGCTGGGTCACGGGTGCTCTCAGCTTGACCCATACCCAAACCCAGGGGCACCTGACCTGGTGACCCATGTGGGTTAGTCTAACCCATGCTGTTCCCTACTCAGAGTGGCTTGGCTTCAATGTACTCATGCATTGCACCCTACTTTCTGTACATGCTACTGATTTGGGACAGAAGAGATACCCAGGAGGGTGCTGAGAGTGTTGGCCTGAGTAAAGGACTTTAGACAGGAGAAGAGAGGGCAAGAAGGCATAAACCTAGTTGATACTCAGACTGAGGAACTATGTACATGCATTTGCTACTTATATAGGTTAAGAAGTGGAATGTGGAATAAGGGTGGAATAAGACATGGAGAAAAGAATAAGGTATGGAGACCATGTGGAAGTATTGTCCACAGTGATCTAGAATAGAACAATAAGATGTAGACGAGAAAAGAACAATGAAATATGACTGAGAATAAAAGAGTAGGAGTGTGAGTGAAAATAGAACAATAGAAAGTGGCCGAGTATAAAACAATAGGGCCATGACTGAAAATAAGTAAATAGTGAATGTCCTGAGGGAAAACAGGTGAAGGGGAGGATGGGGAATGAAAGAATAATAAAGAATAGAAGGGATAGGATGAGGAAAGTGAACCAAATGATGAACCAAATGTACCGAGCTGAGACCATATACTAGTGAAGAATGACTTGTTACTGGTGTGTGGGATTAAACAGTAAGGGTCATTCAGTCAGTACTACTGAGTGAACCAGAGCTTGGTATTGTAGGCTTGACAGTAGTACATAGATGTAGATAGTTTCCTTGTTCTGAATATCAACTTGGCATACACCTTCTTGTCTGTCTGAAGTCTTCTACTTGGGCCGGCACTCTTGGCACTCTCCTGGGTATCCCTTCTGTCCTAAATCAGTAGCATGCATGGAAAGCAGGGCACAATGCACGAGTATGTTGAAGCTAAGCTACCCCAATTGGTCTACAGGACTTGGCCAATTCCCACCAACATTGTGAAGTTGGCATTATCACAATAGTGCTCAGCCCACACATTGCCAGCATCCTTGGTGCTTAATAGTATATTCAGAACCAAAATACTTCCTGTGTTTCAGTTCTTATGATTATGCCCCCATGAACTAGTTCTTTGACCCAAGCCAAAGACAACCAACTCACCCCCATAGATTTACAACAAAGGGCATGTGGTTGGCACTCCACCCCTCCATGTTGGTTATATTTCACCACCACCAATCGAACTACAGTATCTCACCTCCCCCTTCAAGCAGGAGTCATGCATCAAAGAGGTGGTCGATGACAACATAGAATACATGGACAATGACAATGGTGACCAGGAACTCCACTTGGTAGAGGACAAACTCGGCTCGGTACACTCCCATGTAGGTACTGAAGCTGAAGGACAACCTCAACAAGATCAGCAGGCAAACATGCATGAACTCCCTCACACCCCTGTAGCCATGCATCCTCAACCTACAGCCACACCTCCTCAGCCTGTGGCTATACCATCACAAGCCAGGCAAGCCCCCCAAGCCAGGCCAGCCTCACAGGCCAGGCAAGCCCCCCAAGCCAGGCCAGGCAAACCCCCTGAGCCAGGCCAGGAAAGCCTCCCAAGCCAGGCCAGGCAGGCTCTGCAAACCGGGCCAGCTCCACAGTCCAGGGCCCCTATAAACCCATCCAACAACAATGACCATTTAAATGCCATCCTCAAACTTGGCAGAACAGCCCAACACTATTGTCAGGATGGTCAAGCTGTCAGAATTTGGAAGCTGGAACCCTTTGATGGGACCGATCTGAAAAAGTTAAAATGTTTTATTTTTCTTCACAGAATGAACTTCTGCATCTGACCCAATTCATTTCCCAATGATAGGCAAAAGGTCAACTACATGGTCTCCTATCTGAAGGGAATAGCTTTGGAATGTTTCAAGTCTCATTTGACTGGTAATCCCAACATGGAACCTTGTTGGATGGGCAACTTGGAGCTATTCATTGATGAGCTACAAATCAACTTCAGCTCATGGGACGAACAAGCTAATGCCGAGCTCACCCTTGAGAAGCTAACCATGCAGGACAATCATAAGGCTACTAGGTTTTTTGTAGAATTTTACAGGCTCTCAGCTCTCATCGATTACAACGACAACATTCTCCTCCACAAGGCATGGCACTGCTAAAATGCATCAAGGATGACCTCATCCACTTTGACAAACCCCACACTCTTGATGACCTTTGAAACCTTGTTCAAAGGATTGACATTAGATATTGGGAATGAAAGGCTGAGCAATCACAGGAGGGCAGTAATGAGCTGAAGAAATATTTGAAATCAGACAAGTCTGGCAACAGATTCACCTCAGACAACTGCCAGCAAGGTAACAGCAACAATAACAGCAGCAACAAGGATACCTCAAACCAATCAAAGAGCAAGGACAATAAAACTCTTCAGCCAAATCCACCCAAGTATGCTAAGAACCTTGGCAAGGGTGGCAAGTTTCTCTTGAAAAAACAACAGAGATGCATGGACAATAATCTGTATCTCCTTTGTACCACCAGTGATCACAAAGTCACTGAATACCCTAAAGCAACTAAGGCCCACATGACTACAACTCCTGACTCCACCTCCCAGGCAACTGATGCCTTGGACACCATGGCTGAGGAATCAGCCAAGGTGCCTGGGAACTAGCCTACTATTTGTTAGCCTCTAAGCATACCGAGAGTTGCATTTACTTGGCAAGTGCCAGTAGTGAGGTTTAGATCAATGCTTTTATTCCTCTTCATTTTTCTTTTAATTCTGCTGTTATCTACTTTATTGCTGAACCTTTCAGTAACCCTGCCTTCATGGCTGATTGAACAGTATCTGCTCATAGTTTATTTAAATTTTCTTGCTTCTGAGAATATGAAAATCCCCATTATTTTACTCTCCCTTAGAATTCTCTGATCTAGTACTGCTAATTTGGTTATCACTGAATATTTAGATATGTCTGCTAGATTTTCTATCAGGACAATTTCAGTCCACCCATCTGTCTATCACATCACTAGATTCATTGGTCAGCAATACTCGGTCACAACTCACCCACCTGCTATAATCCATTGATTAACAGGGTATTGGGCAGTATTATGTTCCAAAACACCACTAACATCTTTAAATGTATCCCAATGGCCTCGGTCCAGTTGGCACTTGCCACTGTTCCAACAGCCTCACCCAGGATCCTGTTCTGTAGCTGGAAGTTTCTGCCAATAGCCCTAGTCAATGCAATTGCCTTGTGCATGCTTGTATACTAGAAAGGCTGGCAAGCCTTGTAGCTGGGACCTCTCAGTCAATGGCGCCATTTGGCATGTTTGGCCAAGGTCTCTTCCATCCATTATCATCCATTTTTACTCCATCTGTTCTGTATACCCACATTATATGCTCTTACCACTCTTTTCCAACAAGCTCAGCTCAAAGCTGACAGTTTTATTATACACAAGTCCAAAGCCAAAGTCCAAATATTAGTCATATGTGACATATCTCAGTCACAGTCAGTTTGCATCACAGGTCACACATAGTCACAGATCATGCTATGTTCTGTTTTATATCCTCCATTACATGCCAGATATTGGCCTTATAAGTCACAGACCTTAATCTAGCTATACTGAATGACTGCACTAGACCCTAGGGAAATGCACGGGTCAGGCCAACCCGCACGGGTCACCGGGTCGGGTGTCCTTGGGTG